>PVKC010007855.1:0-28905 GCA_004027635.1 Crocidura indochinensis | reverse complement strand
TGGAAGTTCCAGCTCACCCCAGGAATCTCACCACAAAAAGTGGTGAGCTTAGTTAGAGAAATAACTGCATTTTGAACTGTCCTAAAAAAGAGAACCTATGAGGGAAATGGAGAGCCTGTCCAGAGTACAGGCGGGGGGTGGTTGGGGAGGAGGGAGATTTGGGACAATGGTGATGGGAACGTTGCACTGGTGATGGGCGATGTTCTATACATGACTGAAACCCAAACACAACTATGTATGTAATCAAGGTGTTAAAATAAAAAAAAATAAATAAAATATGATTATATATGAACTCTGATATTTCATCAGATGCAAATATACTTGAAATACTTTACATGAGACTTTAAGGATTTCACACACTAGAACTTCTGATCTTTTGAATTTCAACTTTATACTACATACTATTCTGAGTGAATTAATATTATAGTATCTATATTAATCTAGCAAGTGATGATGTTAGTTCCATGGGTTATAAGGAGGTGTTGTAGAGTGCCAAATTTATTGATTTCTTTTAATGGATTTATTAAACAAAGCCAGAAAGTTTTGGAGACAATAATGGGACTTGCTAAGTCAGTACATAGTAAAGAATTTTTTTCAAACAGAGAGGTTAATTAATGGTAAGGAACCCTTAGTTTTTAGTGGTCATCTGTGTTCTAATTTAGAAAAAGCCTTATTTAGGGAGCAAACTAATCATAGGATGTCAGAATAAAGCCAGTCCCCCAGATAGTCACAGATAGGAGAAAATCATCCTAGAGTGAATGCTTTGATTTATGAAGTAGACTTGAAGACTGAGGTTGGCTACTTAATAATTGGGTAAGTAATGAAATTCCAATCCTAAATACTGAATTCAGATAAACTAACTTGGTTGCAATATAGTAGTCTCCTTATCCTTGAATCAGATATTCTATGACCCCCAAATAGGAGCCTGAAATCATGGATAACACCAAGCCCTATATATCCTATATATATGTAAATATATATGCATACATACATATATGCATATATATCAATAACACCAAATCCTATATATTTGTATATATGTATATATTCTATTCTATTTTCAAATATATACCAATGAGAAATTAATCATGAGGCACAATAAAGACTTAATAATAACTAGCACTGAATACATTATAGTTTCAAGCAATTATAACAATATTCTGTAATAAAATTTATGTGAATGTGGTCTCTCTCAAATATCTTATTTCAGACTGTGATTGACCACGGTTAACTAAAACTAAGGAAAGTAAAACATGGAGATGGGAGACATTGTGGTCTAATGTTTGCATCAATATTTGGAGAGTAACAAGTCTCCAAGGAAGATTTATAGATCTTCCCAGACTGCCATTTGTGTCTCTTTCATTGACTATTTTAATCTATATACTCTACATATAATAAATCACAACTGTGATTATAATCGATTTTGCCAAGTCTGTGAGTTTTTCTAATGAATTGTGAAACCTGAGGGCAGAATGGAGAAACCCCCTCTCCATGCCAAATTTGTAATCTGTATCAGAAACAAGGCACTTTTGGGACTGTGCCTTCCAATTTTATGGTTTGAGCTGAACTCCTCTCAGATATTATAGAAAGAATTGGCAGCCTGGAAAACTGTGCTTAATCCTCACAATTGGCTAAATTCTTGTAATTTTTTTCAGGGGTCCTGTGAGTAGAGCTCAAGACTCAGCATTCAGTTTCCCAAAGGTTGGCTCATAAATCAACAGAATTTCTAATCTCTCTGGCCCTGGGCAAATATTACTATAGAAGGTAAACTCAAAATGTGGAGTCTAATAATACCTATAAACACCAAAAATCAAATAAACGGACACCTAGTTAACCTTTCCTTGGTATAACCATTCACATTAATGTTGCCACACCCAAGTGCATTTCCCAAATATATTTAAGTATAGAAAAAAGTGAGAAAGATTCAATGTAGTAGAATCCTCAGTCTTATTCTCACAAACTTATTTATAGCAGCCCACATAGTTGCTTCAACCAAGGAAATATCTTCTTGGGTATACTGTTACATACTGAGTTCCTCTCAGAACATTGGGTACTAAACTTTCATTAACTAATGAGAGTTAATATAAGATCCAAACTAAGAGGAGTCAGCCTTTTCGTAGGTACCTTCATTTTTTTATTCAAACATTGTAGTTACAAGGTTGTTGTTTTTCACAAATTAAGCAGTTTATGATTAGAAGGAATGAACAGACACTTTGATAAAAAAAAGAAATACAAATGGCCAAAAGGCACATGAAAAAATGCTCCTCGTCACTAATCATCAGGGAGATGCAAATCAAAACAACGATGAGATACCATCTCACACCACAGAGATTGGCACACATCACAAAGAATGAGAACAATCGGTGCTGGTGGGGATGTGGAGAGAAAGGAACTCTTATGCACTGCTGGTGGGAATGCTGACTAGTCCAACCTCTATGGAAAGTGATGTGGAGATTCCTCCAAAAACTGGAAATTGAGCTCCCATTCGACCCAGCTATTCCACTCCTAGGGATATACCCTAGGAACACAAGAATACAATACAAAAACCCCTTCCTGGGGGCCGTGCGGTGGCGCTGGAGATAAGGTGCCTACTTGCCTGCGCTAACCTAGGACGGACCATGGTTCGATCCCCCCGATTCCCCATATGATCCCCCGTGCCTGCCAGGAGCGACTTCTGAGCAAATAGCCAGGAGTAACCCCTGAGCGTCACCGGGTGTGGCCCTCCCCAAAACAAAACAAAACAAAACAAACAAAAAAACCCTTCCTCACACCTATATTTGTTGCAGCACTATTCACAATAGCCAGGCTCTGGAAACAACCAAGATGCCCTTCAACGGACGAATGGCTAAAGAAACTGTGGTACATATACACAATGGAATATTATGCAGTCGTCAGGAGAGACGAAGTCATGAAATTTTCCTATACATGGATTACATGGAGTCTATTATGCTGAGTTAAATAAGTCAGAGGGAGAGAGAGAGATGCAGAATAGTCTCACACATCTGTGGGTTTTGAGAAAAATAAAAGTCATCTTTGCAACAATCCTCAGAGACAATGAGAGGAGGGCTGGAAGTTCCAGCTCACTTTATGAAGCTCACCACAAAGAGTGGTGAGTGCAGTTATAGAATTAACTACACTGAGAACTGCCATAATCATGTGAGTGAATGAGGGAAATGGAAAGCCTGTATAGAGTCCAGGTGTGGGTGGTGTGGAATGGAGGGAGATTTGGACATTGGTGGTGGGACTGTTGCACTGGTGAAGGGGGATGTTCTTTACATGACTGAAACCTAATCACATTTGTATAATCATATTTGTAATCAAGATGTTTAAATAAAGAAACAAAGTAGTTCATGATTGAATTATAATCATACAATGTTCAACAACCTTCACCAGTAAACATTTTCTCCCACCAATGTCCCTTAATTTCTTCTCACCCTTCCCAATTCCCTCTCCCCTTCCTGTCTCTGTGCATATATTCTCTCTCTCTCTCTCTCTCTCTCTCTCGTCTGTTTCTGTCTCTTTTTTCCTTTTAGACATTTGATTTGCAGTAGAGTGTACATTTCCCATCACCAATATTCCCAGATTCCCTCCTCCTGATCCTCCCCTGTACCTCCATTTTAATTTCCTACTGAAGAAGGAATTCAGATGATTCAACAAGATAAACACAAATAAGCTAATGAAAGTCTTAAAATAGTAGAAAGACAGGCAGTTGTCCAACTATTTTCACCCCTTTTCTTTAATCTCTTCTCCTAAACTAGCATGAAAGTCAAAGCTAAGATGAATTAGAAATCAATTGCATGCTGTTCCATAAGTCCTTGTGGATTCATAAATTCAGTTAGAAATATGAATTAGTTTGTTTGAAATATTATGCTGGGCTCTGGGAAGGTTGTATAGAACTTTGGTTTAGACTTTAAGAAAAGACCTTGCAGCAGAAGACTGATGATCAGTAAGATAAACTAGATACACATACTTGGGAACATAAGAAAAGCTGGATTGGGCCAGAGTGGTAGTACAGCAGTAGAGTGCTTCCCTGGCACACGGCTAACCTAAGAGGGACTGCAGTTCGATCCCCCAGCGTCCCATTTGGTTCCCCCAAGCCAGGAACGATTCCAAGCACATAGCCAGGAGTAACCTCTGAGCGTCACCAGGTATGGCCCCAAAACAAAACAAAACAAAACAAAAAGAAAACAACAAAAAAGAAAAGCTGGACAAACAAGAGCCACATAAAATATATCAAACATAAATAAATAAAACATAAAAATAGCAAAAAATGTATTTTGCTTTATTTCTGAGGTAAAGAGGAAACAATGCCAGATTTGAAATGGAAATATTTTAGGACACTTAAGTAATAAAAACATTTTCCTTACAAAGAAATAGATTAAGGCTACAGCTATCTTTTAACACTATAGAGCCCATGCCTGACATTTACTACAATCTAATGAGTGGTCCTTGTCATTAAAAGACCTTTCTAGTCAACCTCTGACCATAACCCAGCACTGTTAGAGTAGTTATCTATCCTTCATCCAAACCTTCCCTGACCCAAAAAATACTTAGAAAATTAGAACTTTGGAGGAAAAAATAAAGAGGTAAGAACACATTTAATACTATTTTCCTTAAAATCATTAGACTGAAAATCAGCATGAGTTCTTTGTACGTAACCCAAGAGCTAGATCTGACTAACCTGGTTTTATCATCTAAAAACAAGTATTTATGCTCATAATGGCCAAAAGGTCGTCATGATCCTATGGGGGTGACAGTAGCTGTCTGGTGATGGAAATCAGGTCTCTTTGTAGGAAAAGAATAGAGTGAGTCCAAAATGTGCTCACTAGACTAACTCTTAAACCTGGCTCTCAACTTGTTTCTTTAGCCTGCAGGGGTGAGATGTGAGAGAGGAAGGAGAAAGGGTGGTATCAGCAAAGAGATCCCAAAGCAGCAGCAGGGCCTCAGTGCAGGCCAGGGAGTCCCTGGCATGGCAGTTCATTCTTGGAGGAATGTGAGGACATGGATTGTGGTAGTATTGCCTGTGGCAGAGATGGAATGCTGGGTCAGAAGAACAGAGGGAAAGCATACATTTTTATGGATGTGTGAAATGTTTCCTGTATTTTTCTTTGATCCTACCACCCCGCTAAGGCAAGAGGACCTGCAGGGGGTTCCCCTGTGCTCTGAAAGGGAATTAGTGTTTCTGGACCTATCCTAGTGAGAAAACAATGGCAAAATTCTACCCTGCCTTTTATCTAGTTACTGGCTTAAATGCTGAATTTTTATTTCTAATAATTTTTCGAAAAGTGAGCATAACATGTCCTATTTATCTCATCAGCACCCTTTTCTTCCATAGAAAGCCAAAGAACTGATTAGAATATAGAGGAGAATTTTAGAAATGAGTCAGGAAAAGAGTTTTACTTCATCTTCAGGCTCTGAACAAGTCCTTTGATTCTGAAATAATTGAGGAAACAAAATCACACACAAGTAACATAAACTTGATAGTAACAGAACTCTGATCTAAAATTCTACTAATGCATAAGGAGGATAAAATACATCGTAATTGGAAAGAAAGATATCCAGAGGAAATAAACCCAGGTTTAAAAGAAAAAAGAATGAAAAGGAAAAAATTCTAGATTTGAATTCAGAGACTGTTCTCCCCTTCATAACCCTTAGCTCTGATATAAATGAAGATAAAAGCACTCACACATCAGGGTCATAATCTGAATTAAGAGAAGTCAGAGAGTCCAATTCTCAAACTCCAGGCCATAGCACGGTTCACTACTTGCTGCATCAGGTAAGAAGAACCCAGAAATGCATCAGTGGTTTAGGAAGCTTCTAGCATACAGACGCTTCTAGCAAGGCTTAAAATAAACAGACACTATTGAAGGACACCCTAGCCAAACTGATGACCTAGTGATTCCTATTAAGGAAAAAAAATTAAATGAAAAGGTTAGCATAGCCAGGGAAATGCTTTAAAAAACTGGAGCATATTTTTGCATGCGATAGCCCCCAGTTTATTCTCATCACTATATAGTTCCCCAAGATCTGAGCTGTGAGTAACCCCATAACACTTATGGGTATGCCACCAGAAAAGGACATTTAACAATAAAATAATAAATTATAGATGTGTGTCCTGACTTGGTTATTGGAATAAAAAAAGGGTTTTATACTTCTGAAAGAATAAAAGAATATGAAGCTGGATTAGGTCTTAGACAATATCAAATAACTGTTCTTGTTATGATTCAGAAAATATGTTCCTACTATTATGCTGAGTGAAATAAATCAGAGGGAGAGAGATAAATACGGATTAGTGTGGGGTTTATGAAAAATTATAGATTATAGTAGTAATACCCAGAGACCATAGAGATGAGGGCTGCAAGAACCAGCCCAGGATATGAAGTTTGCCACAAAGAGTGGTGAGTTCAGTTAGAGAAATAATTACACTAACAAGTATCATGACAATGTTAGTGAGTGAGAGAAATAGAATGCCTGTCTCAAATACAGGCAGGGGTTGGGGGGAAATGGGGGCCATTAGTGGTGGGAAGGTTGCACTGGTGAAGTGGGGTGTTCTTTTTATAACTGAAACCCAGCTGCAAACATGTTGTAATTGTCGTGGTGCTTAAATAAATATATTTTAAAAAAGAATATGTTCCTTGTATTTTTGGATATGCAAAGATGTCTATGTAATATGATATGAGCTCTGGACTTTGCATTAGGGTTCTTACCAATAAGGAAGGTGGAATAGGAGTAGATAGGAGTTATCATCATATGAAGTGTCTTTTTTGTCTCTGTCTGTATGCAAACAACAACTTTACCCACTCCCTCCTCTTTTATAATACATTCCACACTGAAAGCCCAAACTTTCCTAAAACAGTATGAGCCACACAAGATGCTGGCTTCTAACAGTGGCTACCTATAGGTATTACATATTCTCAAATCAATCACTTGACATTTTTATGGCATCACAAAATCTACACCTTTGCTCCAGCCTAAATCAACAACAAAAGCATCAGCCAAGGCTGCATATATTACAGGATCCTTATAAATCAGCAGTTGCCTTTAGGCTCAGGGGGCCTTCAAATTTGACCAGCTGTTCTAAACAGTAAAATCTCATTAGTTCAATGTCCAAGCACTCAACAGAAAGGCTTGTTTCAAAGTCACACTCTGCAAAGGAAGAGAGAGAATAACCAGGAGACATCTCTAACTTATTCATTAATTAACAAGGTGATAATATTATTTCATATTTTGTGGATCACATTCTGCCATGTTAGGAGTAGAAGGTGGGGATCTAATCTAATTACTTATTAAGCTTATTGGAATTTACTCCCAGTGGTGTCCAGGGAACTGTGCAGTGTTGAGGACTCACCTGGACATGGGCATCCCACATAAAAATGTTATACAGCCTGTTGCCCAGTCAGCTATTTCTAAATATTTCTAGTGTCCTCTTATCTTGTTTTTTTGTTTGTTTGGTGTGCTCAGGTCTTACCCCTGTCTCTGCATTCAAGGATAACTCCTGGCTTTGCTGGGGAGATTTGGTGTCATGGACTGGTCACATGTAAGGCACATATCTCTATGGTTCTCCCCTTCCTTTTTGGGGAAAACATGGTAATTGCAAGTTGACTTCCCTTTAATTATGGTGAGAAATTAGATGTTACAAGTCATTTATACAAGTTTGATATTGACTTGATTAACTTACTGAAAAATTCCTAACAGTATTTATATTGACTTAGAAAAATTTGGCATTAATAACTTCTGCTGAATAATGTTATGATAGAATGTTATTTATTGATATATAAGTGAAATATATTTTATTCATCAATAGTTTTGAAAGCATATCAGCACTGAACTGGGTAGCTGGTAACTAAGGTCATGTACTATGTTTGTTAAATCATCTATCAGATAATGAGAAAATAAGGGAAAACTGAGCTTCTTTAGAATTATTTATTAATTTAATTTTACGTGTTTGGAGCATGGAAATGGATATACTAAGAGGAGGTCTTTATAAAAGCATTACTATCTGCTTCTGTCTACTCCAGGCAAAAGGACTTATTCATATATTATATAGTATAAGATGTTTACCAATTTATTAATGACCTACATATGCCCAAAGAGTTTTAACAGGTATATATAGGATTTTATTTGTTTGGGAGTGTTTCTGAGGACATGATGGTGCTCCCAACAGAGAGAGAAGATAGAGATTGGAAGTGAGAAACTTGACTATGGATCACCCACATCATTTATCTTTTGCCAATGAGAAGCTTTTGTATGGAGCATATTTATCTGCACAGCAAAACCTTCTAATTGAAATCAAACTCTTGAGGCTAACGTTTGGTAAGAGAGAAGGGATCCAGCTGTTGCATTCAAAAGACAGAGGCCCACACCTGGCTAGACCAATAAATTCTTCAAGATGTACGTGCTGCCACATGAATGAATACTCAACCCATTTAACCTTGTCTCTTGAATATTTGGCTCCTGTCACCTCTTAACAAAGCTACTCTGAATGATCTCATCTTTATATTGAGAGATACTAACGAGAAGGCTACTAAACAGACTGTTTTTACATTCAAAACAAAACATACCACTATGAGCATTTTCAGGGTAGACTTTGAAATGAAAGCTCTACATGTTTCTATTCATGGAACATAGAGTCACAAGTACATAAACTCATGAGGCCAATATTCATAAGGACAGGGGTTTATTTTGCTAATGTCTACATTAATATAAGAATAGTCCAATCATGTAGTAAGTGGTGGAGTGATATTTGTTGCATAAATAAATGGAGTTAGTCTATTATATCTGTTGCTTGAGTATCCAAAGGAAAAGCTCACTCCATATTAGCTTGAGGAGGTTCCATTTGAAAATATTCTGTTTTCAGGCTTTCTTTATCCTCTTCTCTTCTGTTTCTCTGTGGATCTGAATGTATTATTGCATTCAAGTGTTGTTGGTTTTTTTTTTGAAAGACACTACGTACTTGTTACATGAATGCCAAAAGCATTTGCCAAAAGGAAGTAAGTTTGCTGTGCATGTTTTATATTCTTTAAAAGCAACACCAAACCAACCACAGAAAGACACTGTCTAAGAAAGAGACTGACAATTCCTCTTGAACAATCAACTCTTGCTGGCAGATCTTCCCGGTGACCAGAATGGTTTTAGAAACCAGACCAGAGACAACATTATCGAACAGAACCCTGCCAGGTTCTCACACAATTTTTTAACATCACCCTCCATATTTGGTACAGATGAAAGGATAATTGGAGGCCTGTGGAAAATATGAGTAGTGGGATCACAGATTTTTCTTTGCGTCTCATATAACCCTCTACATTCTAGAAGGGAAGGAAATGACTTATGTAATGTTATGGTAGTATTAAATGACTATTGTTTTGATGTGAGAGCTAACCACCTAAAGCAGGTCAGGGTGTAGTTTCTGTGGAGGGAACCACAGAAGTTATGAGAGGATCCCAGAGTTCTTTTCTCTCCCATCTGCAATATAAATCGAGCAGGAGCCCCGAACACAGCCACTTCCAAAAATCTGAGAGTCTTCTTTTCTAGTCCAATGATGTGCTTAACAGGAAGAAGGAAATAAAATTAAGTGAAAACAGGTTTCCAAAAACATTACAGTTACCAGCCAAATCAAAGTCCAAAAAAATGTTAGCAGCCCATGATTATATCCTTGGTAAAGGATGATCCAAAGCAAAATCCATTAGGAAAAAGATTCTTTAGTCCAAAATATTCCTTGAAAGAGAATCCCAGTAGTATATACAAAGTAGCTCCAACCTTCATCGTGCAAGATGGAGCAGTCCCTCACCCCGCAAGTCTAGTTCATGAAATCATCAAGCCGTGAACAAAGATGACTTCCCGGCCCAATGGAAGAGCGAGTCTTGCTGCACAGACAATGCTCCAATCTGCCCTGCACCTTTCTAGGGAAACGAAGCACTTTGTTATTCAATTCTGCATGAGAGACCTCAAAACTAATGCAGAGCTCCAGAAAATGAACTGGCTTTTTTTTTTTTTTTTTTTTTTTTTTTTTTGGCATTTTAGGGCTCCTATTATATCATCACATAGACACTTAGATACTTTATTTTTTTCACCTGCATTCTCTTCTCTTTTTCAACCACCACACCAAACATCTATTTTGGGTTGTCTATGCTTATGTTTATGCGCATGTCTCAGCTTTTCTGCCTTCTATGGAAAATTGTGTGATGGCAACTGTTATGCACATCCTGTTTGTTATTTAGAGTTTCCCTCCAATTTTCACTTATTCTCAGACTACCAACTTCATATAAAACAAAGTTAAGGGGATACCTACTCACTAATTAAAGACTAATTAGTAAAAACAAAATAAGGGAATAAGAGATCGTAAAGGTAATTTGAATTTTTCATGTTTTTCTTGTTTTTATTTTTGGCCACATCCAGTGGCGATCAGGGGTTATTCCTGGCTCTGTGCTCATAAATTGCTCCTGGCAGGCCCAAGTGACCATATGGAATGCTGAAGATTGAACCTGGGTTAGTTGTGTGCAAGGCAAATGCCCTACCCATGGTGCTATCACTTTGGCCCAAGGTAATTTGAATTTTTTAATAGTCCTATTAACAAAAGAGCAATGCAAATCACACCCAATCATAGACATGTGTCTGAACTTTGAATGATTCAAATGTCTCATAATTATTCATCCACTGAAATGAATTTTAAAGGAATACAAATCTTTTTTTAGTCACTATACTATTTTGAACTTCCCAATACAGTTAAGAATTCCCTTTAGATATTCAGACATAACACAATTAGATGTGTTTCTTTTTTTTCTGCATTTGATCAACAACTAAAGATATTTATTATACAAAACTCATAGTCGTTGTCTTAAGAATAACATCTCAATTTTTTGTTCGCTCTTCATTAATTTAATGACATATATTGATATCTATTGTCTGAAAGCTACTGTGATGGTCTCAGGATAGAAATGCAAATTAGAAAATTTAAAAAGATTTGGAGATTGTTAAGGAAAATAATTTGTGTGCATACTATATAATGCAAGGTGTGCCACAAGAAAGGGACAATTATAATGCCAGGGCATGTCACAAGAATAAGTTGAGTTAGGGAAATATACAGGAAAGTCTTTCTGAAAGAAGTAATTTTCTTTTCATTACGGTGATGCTTATGCTCAAATCCAGGGTTTGGGCTTGTGGTATATGTGCTGTATCGTAGAGCATTGTCTTTGGCTTTAAAAGTAATTTTTAAAAAGGTTTAAAGACTTAGAACCAATACTTTAAAAATAAAATATTAAATAAAGTAGGTAAAATGCTTGCCTCGCATGAGCCCAACCCTTGGTTAATCACTGACACTGCATATGATTCTCCAAGTGTGACACAAGTTTTTCTTGCCCAAGTCAAAAGATAAAAATTAGCTCACAAGGGGTGGGAGCAGTGACTCAGGTATAAGGCGTCTACCTTGTGCTCACTGGCCTAGGACTCGAACCCTGGATCCCCCGCGTCCCATATAGTCCCCCAAGCAAGGAGCAATTTCTGAGTTCATAGCCAGGAGTAACCCCAGAGCATCACCAGGTATGGCCCAAAAACAAAAACAAATAAACCAAAAAAGAGCTCACAAGCATATGTGTGCATTGTATACATAATACTTCATGGTAGTCTAATAATTTGTCTATTTTTCCTAAGTTATTACACATTTTTAAAGCAAAGACGGCTAGTCAGGTTGCTGTTTTGTCCCAAGCTATGTGGGATTTTTCTATCCTTCTCTAATATCTAGAACAGAACTTGGGAATGTCCCCTCAGCAAATGTTTATTGCACAAATTATTTTACTAATAAATTAATTTGGTCATGGCGAGAACTCCAGGCCAAGGCCACAGAGAGAAGTTGATCGGTTGATTATAGACAGATTCTTTTGATTCCATTGTTGGGCAAATACAGAATCTCTCAGCTCTGAAAAATAAAGCAATATGTTTCTTGTTCTGTTTGGAAGCTTATTTTGATTTGAAACAAACATACTTTTCTTCTCCCTACGTCCTGTTCTGTGCCTTGGCTAGGCACGCCTGCTTGAGCAGAGAGATGACAGAATGCATGCAGACAGTCTCTTCTCTCACCCAGGTTCCTGATTGGTGTCTGGCTTGGTGGGTAAAAGTAGGGCCCTGGGGGAGGGAACTTTCTTCACACTCCTCCAAGTTGTGGGAATGTTTCCCTGTGGCTACACTGAGGATTAACCAAACTTGGGCAAGTGTTTTCTAAGATTTAGATGAAGGTCCCTATAGACCCACAAGGTATTAATGTGATGGAATGTTTAGAAAATCATGCAGCTTGGCTCAACTTCTCAAACTTGTGAGGCTCCACTTGGAGTTTTTTTTTGCTGTTTCCATTTCCAACAGATCATAGCCCATTACCATCCACAGCATGGGAAAAACCTTAGGAAAAAGAGAAAGGGAAACAATGTCCTAAGCCTCTAGCACTTCACTGTATGGTGAGGAGACGTGATAAATAGATTTAAAGTATGTGCTCTTGTGACTAAAAGGACAACTCACTCCCCTGATTTATAGACTATGTGAACAGGACTGGATCTTTACTCTATACACTATTCATGTATCATGTTCATGATAGAAAAGGCCCATATATTTTTTAAAAAGATATTGGATAGTAAATCCATCTGATTAGGTCTGAAAAAATGGTCACAATCGTGCCAAGTGTTATTCCTTCTTCCTCCTCAAGTTATATTTCTTAAAGATCCTTAAAGGAGTTGATGTCCATGGGAATGACATATACTTTTAGTTTGTTTGTTTTTGGGCCACACCCAGTGATGCTCAGGGGTTACTCCTGGCTATGTGCTCAGAAATCTCTCCTGACTTGGGGGACCATATGAGATGTCGAGGGATCTAACCGTAGTCCGTCCTGCGCTAGTACACTCAAGGCAGACACCTTACCGCTTGTGCCACCACTCTGGCCCCAAGGGAATAACATATTTGTGCTCAAGAGTAATATAGGTCAGTGGTGCCTTAAAGTTGATGACATCTGTTGCTCAGTAAGTATGCACACCTTTTTATAATTTTTGAGTCCTTACTAATGTTCTCAAAAATTCACAGATACTTTTAAACCCATCCCACAGATAAAAAGTCAAGTGAAGAATAGTTTTCCCAAGAAATTGCTAAATTTCTTGATAGATGTTTTGCAATGTCATTTCAATCCTTCCTGCCAGAGAGGCACTCTCATCTTTCATTCCCTACTGATAGTTTTTCCAATTAGAGAAATAAGCAATTTCCCCAAATATCACAGAATTTGTAAAATGGTGACTATGCTAGGTTGATATGAACATATCAGCATAATTTTTTTATCATGATCTTTTTTTTAATCCCCAATATATGGACTAGGCACCCAATATAGGTATACTAATATCACATGGCATTCTCATATAAAATAAAGAGAAAAGTGAATGACATTCTGGATATAAGAATGTGTGTACACTTGTATATGTGGAGACTCTATAAGAACAACTTGTTTGAACTATTTGAAGTGATTTTAGTAGGATTTAATTTCACAGGTCTAAATAACTTCTATGCTCTCAGGACCCCAAGTATGTCTCAAGTGGTTGCAATGGCCACTACCAAGATTTTCCTCACTTTTTAGTCAAGACCCAGTGACTACATATTTAAATGGCCTTAATAAGTGTAATTTCTCAACTCACAATTTTAGCTTCATCAAAAAGAAGCAAAATTGGTGGTAAAACGAAGGGTTTTTCTATAAAATAATGTCTATTTGTGTTGTTTGATGTTCCAAGAAACCTGGTGTTCCTAAACCAAAATTTAAAATACAGGTTTTTATTTTAAAAAAAACTTCATTTTATGTAGAAATAATGATTTAAACATGCTCCTACAATTTAGCCATCAGCCGCCTCACAGAGAATCTGGAGACTGCTATGCTACCATTCAAATATTTCCTTTCTTTCTCTCAGCCCTGATTTTTTTTTTAATGTTAATTGATTTGCTCCATGAAATGCCCTGTAAAGTAGCCAGATGTTGTAAGGGAATCTTGATAGTACGGGAATTCAGCAGGAGACTTCTGCAGCATAAAATGATCCTCAAATTTCCCCAGCTCTCAATTTAGCAAAAAACAAAGGCTCCCACTCTAAGTGGGATTACAAAGAATCGCCTGGATTTTGCTGGAAATGTTTTAAGAAAAGAAAAATTACCCACTACCCACACCACTAAATACACCAAACAGGATTTTGTAAACACAGAGGAAATTACTCTGAACTAGATGCGAGGCAACTTCAGTTCATGCATGACTCTGCCATTGTTTAGTTGTATGACCCTGGACTAATTACTCATTCTTTGGTCTCACATTCTCATTTACAAAATGGATGTGCTTCCATTAGGTATAAGCAAAATACGTGGGGAGCTAAAGGAACAAGTGGCTCCCAGAGAAGTCAGAGAAAGCCTCACAGAGGAGGTGACATTTGCTCTAGCATTAAAAGAAGAAGCAGAGTTTTACCAATTTAGGATGAGTGGGGGTCGGGGGCCAGGCAGGATAGGGAAATCAAAGGTGATGGGGTGTTTTTTATAGTCGTAATGAAGATTTATTTATAGATGCAATAATAATAGTAATAATAATGTTATATTTAGGAATTAAGAAGAAAGAGTAATTGCTTAAAGGCTGTGCAAGGTGAGGGGTGAGATTTATTCTGCTTACACTTTAGGATTTTATATGTCAGTCTCTCAAGATTTAATTGAGAACAATGAACAGTAGAAAGCAGGAATTTCTGTTTGTTTCATAATTCTTCTGTATTAGGACAAGATTTTTAAAATATAGGGATGGTTTTTGGTTATGGGCAGAAAAAATTAAATAGGAAACTTAATGATCATTGAGAGACCAATTAGAAACTTACAACAGGCATGATGTAAGGGTTTGAATTTAAAACCAAGGTAGATTTTAATGATGAAAGAAAATTCTTAGGGAGAATGAATGAGACTTTTGTTCTAGGGAAGGAAAAGAGACAGAAAAATCCAGGGGGTTAAGAAGTCTCTAATTTGAGAAGTTATATTGTGATTCCAAATAGATAAGGTTCTCAAACTTGAACATACAAAAGTGTAACATATTAAAATACAGATTTGATGGATTTATGCCCTCACATTTCAACTGACATTTGAATGGGGTCCAAGAATTTACATCTCTAAGAAATTTTCAGATGTTATTGCTACTGTGGAGAACACATTTAGAAAATGATATATTATTTAAGGGGGTGAAGAGTAAATTTAAAATGCAAAGGGGTACAGTGATAGCACAAGGGTTAAGGCATCTTATCTTGCATGTGACTGACTCGGGCTTTATCCCTTGATGCCATACATGTGATCCTCAGGCATTGCCAGGAGTGACCCCTGAGCTCGTGAGCAACGCCGGCTTTGCCAACATTGCTCAAACACCGAAAAGAAAAGAAAATTTATATTATTTATACCACATACCACCAGTATATGTAACTTCAACTAAAGTAGATATTGTGTAAGTTATTTAATGACAACAAATGAACTTGGCTTCCAAAAGATCAGCTTATAAGGCTGGAGAGAGTTAAGAGATTTACTATGCAAGGTTTGATCCCCAGCATCACATATGGTCCCCTAAGCACCTCTAAGAGTGATATTTGAGCACAGAATCAGGAGTATTCTTTATCCCTGTGATTTTTGTCACAAAACAACACACCACACAAAGATGTTAAACTGATAAATTAACAGCATGTATTGTATAAGGAATCTATGGGGCTATTCTAACCTACTTGAGAGAAAGGATGAAACATTTCAAATGTCCTAGTCAAAACCATACAACACAGCAAGCCTATAGATCAGGCAACTACTTTGTAATCTTCTCTGTCTTCTATCTTCTCAGAAGCTGATCAAATGTTAAGAATAAATACAGTTTTCTTTTATCAGGGTATCCAGAACATCCTTGTGCTGAAAAATCACAATTCCAGTATTGAAAACACATATAATTTGAACCCACCAAGTATTATTTTTAGAAGAAAAGCATATAAGTCAGGCAGCATTTTGCTGAGAAGCGAATTCTTTTTATCAGTAAAGGAAACTGTGGTCTGATAGTGATAGTACATGGCCCTCTCAAGTTAGTATCTGCTTCTACCTCTGCTACTGGTTTAGAAACGCTTTAAAAATACACAAAGGACTTTAAAAGAAAAAAAAAAAGCTCGGTGCCTCAGGGAGTACCGCTAGTTTAAATAACACATGAAAAGTATTTATGAGTCCCTTTTTATGAGGTGGTCAAAGAAAAGACCATCCAGCATGTAACATAAGACTGGCTGAAGAAGAAAGCATTTCCAAACCACATTGGAGAGTTAAGCATGAATGGAATTTTATTTCAGTCTCTATTGCTTATTTAAATGAATGGTGTTTTCAGATGGGATCTAAATGATAATGCAGATCAAGGTGAGAGTCTTGCCAGAAAGAAAATATACTAGTCTATTATTCAAAGAATGTTAGTAGGTAATATTGGAATAATCTGTAATATATGGGTTTAGCAAAGGAGAATTTCTAGAAGGTGTAAGTGGTTGTCCTTGTTGAGTTCTGTGGGTTAAACATTTCGCTAGTGCAGGTTTTGGAACTGTTCCATTTTCAGCAAATGTGGCTAGATTATCTCTGACCAACTCTTCCAGGGCACTGTACACACAGAACCACAAAATGTCAGAGCACTCAGCCCGTGGGCTACAAAAGTCACTGTTCTTTATTTACACTATTGTTGCAACTGACCTCTAGGAAGAAAACATGCCTTTACCATCCTTTCTCTGAAGCAGTAATGATTCTGAGCTAATTCACTCTTAATCTCCATTCTGGGCTTCTATGTAACAAAGACCATGTCCTGCTTTGTGACAGCTGGCAAAGGTTATGGGTTGTGGATGCAGTCATGAACAGAACAAAAGATAACTGGCCCCTAGAGGCATTGAACTGAGATCCTTGGCCTCATTAATTTCTTGTCTTATAATGAGCATCTGCCCCATGAGTTGTATCAGTAACAAATTGCAATGGTAAAGTGTTCCCTCAGGCCACCAGTTGATTGAGTTCCATAGCTGTGTCAAAAGTATTGATGTGTTCGGTTCTTAAATGAATGCTTAATGTCCCTGGCCATTCGCTCGTTTTTTTTTTTTCATCAATATTAGTTGAGCACCAGCTATACTATAAGAGGCATATGCGAGACTATCACTTAATTTATGTAATTTTTTTCACTGAACAATTTTGCTTTATTTTATATTTTTTATTTCTGATTGAGAAAGACTTATTATGAACAATTAACATAGTTTTTCTTAAATAATTTATCCAAGCACTGTGGTTTCAGAATTGTTTATATTTAAGTTTCAGTCATAGGATGTGCACCACCCTTCACCAGTACACTTTTCCCTCCACTAATATCCTTGGTTTCTCACCCATATACCCACCCTCCCACCTATCTCTGTGTGGCAGGCATTTTGCTTTTCTTTCTCTCTCTCCCTCTATTGCTGTCTCTCTTTTCCTTTTTGACACTGTGGTTTGCATTATCATTAATTAAAGGGTAGTAAGAAAAAAAATGAAGTCATGAAGTTCATTTATACCTGGATGGATATGGAAATTATTATGCTGAGTGAAATGAGTCAGAGGGAGAGGAATAGTACAATCTCACTCATTTGGTAATAATATCCAGAGATAAGATGAGGAATAGGAGGACCAGTCCATGGTAGGAAGCTCACCACAAAGACTGGGAAGGGCAGTTAAAGCAGAGAAAGTCCTCTATGACAATGATAGTTGAACATTTTGGACAAGAATGGGATTCTGAAAGGGGATAAAGTGCAATGCGTGGCATCTTTTAATTACCGAACTGCCTTTAGATGCTACAGACTAACATCATGTATTGAATCTGAAAGCATCATATATGGCTTCAAAAAAGACCTTCCTATTCCTTAAAATAAAATAATTTAAATAAAATCTATGAGCATCATCGACATAGTATTCTTCAAAAGGCCCATGTTCTGAGTTCATAAGTATCAAGTTCAAAGTACCTGTAAGATGCAGATTTTAAACTTACACCGAAGGACATCATTGAGTTGAATTCAGAAAAGGAAGTACAATCATGGACTATTTGTCATTTTTGTATCTATACAACTTCAAAATGGCATGAAGGTGAGCTAGAAAAGGGGAGCTAGGATAGGAAATTTAGTTTTCAGTCAATTTAATAAAATCATTAACACATTATTTATTTTGATTTTTTTAATTTCCCTTTAGACATTCACTCATTATTCCTAAAGATCTTTATTTTCCTCTCCCCCAAACTTCTGGTGAATTGTGGTGGATTGACCAGTGACTTACACACAAACCAGGAGCCCTACTTTAGTCTGTTGAAAGGGGACAAAGTTAGAAAGCCTGAGGGATGGCTTGGCACCCATGTAACTTCACCTCGTCGGTGCCCATCCTCCATTTCCTTTTCACTTCTTTGCCAGATGGAATAGTAGTTTACCAGCAGGGGGGAGCTCCAGCCTGTGTGTGAGTGCCTCCATGTGAGACTTCTAGATACAGAACCAAAAGGCATCCACCCTTTCGCAGCTGTCAGGCCAATCCATGGGAAATAATCACTTTCTCATCTTGTGACGGGGGCTACTCTTCAGGCGGTATAAGGAAAAGTTTAATTTGCTTTTATGCAGAGTCAATTTCTTACTTCTAGCTCTAGCAAGGTTATTCTTAAAATATAACCTAGCTTACCAAATAGATAGTAAACATATAGGATTCTACCTTTATTGCTTCTTATTGCCATCTTGGACTTATTTGGTGGCTAATAGTGGCTATCTTTTGTAGTGCAACTCACTTCCAAGTGAGTTGCCATCCATATTTAAGAATTAAGACTTAAATTTTTCTATGGAGATAATTTATCTTACAATTCAATAAAGAACAATGTTATTAGCCCCTAATTGTTTTATTTTTTACTTCCAAAGTAAACAGTGTACTATATCAAAGTGATCAGAGTAATTGAAATTTACTCTATTGGATTTCTTCCCCAATGGCAGATGTGTTTTATATTTTATAGGAAAAATATAGAGGCTGAATATAGATACAGTCACAGTTTCTCTAAGAAAATTTTGTCTTTTCTAATGTTAACTTACTTTATGTATTAGATTGTTTCAGAACTTTAAATGTCATAAGCATAAGATCTTACAATGTTTTCCAAACATTGGCAAGTGCATTCTCCAAAAAAGTAGAGAAGTATTCATGAAGCAACGTTTCTAGCAATAACTATTGGTTTAACATTTTGACTAGGAAGAATAAAGTATTGATCTTGGTTCAACTGTGTTGAAAACAGTTTGTTACAATAATGTTTATTCCTATGAATATTCCATAACTAAAAGCAAGCCAGAATTTATATCAACACTTTTAGCTACTAATTAACATTACAGATATGCTATATCACCAGCTACTATATAATACTGTGCCAGGTGCTAGATTTCACCGATACTATGCTCACCAGACTCCAAAGGCATCTGAAAATAGGACAACTTCTAACTATTACCAAAAAGTTATTAATCAAGATCATTCTTTGCCTTAGACACCATTTTATTAAATTTATTAAATTTAATAGTTTATTAAATTTATTTATAAATTTTATAGTTTATTAAATTAAATTAAGAAGTTTATTAAAATTTTAATAGCTTATAGACTTTCTTGAAATAAATTTTAAAAATAGAACCATTTCTTTCATTTATTTAATCAATAAAATTTATTGAATACCTAATTTTAGATAAGGAACTGTTTAAAGTCCTAGAGCTATTCCTTTTGCCATCACTGTGATCCACTTTCTTATATATGTATGTATTGTGTTGAGATCACTTCCCACAGACTGAACAGAGGTTGGTGTATCTAAAAAACTTTGAAATTTCTTAGGTCAGCAGCCTCAAGTTTGTACAGAAACTGTAATTGTACCTTGCTGGACTCTGTGAGGTAGGGGAAAAGCATAGGATGCTATTACTCATTTTTTGAGACACATGTAGGTATAGTTCCATTGACTAAGACTTGACTATATGCTATGGGAAATTTAAGGTTTGAAGACTGAGGGCTGGTAAGAGAGCTCAGGGATTAAGGCACTTGCCTTGCATGCATTTAATATTGATTCAAACTCCAGCATTGAATGATTTCCCAAGCTCCACTGGTAACAAATCCTGAACACCACTAGCAATAATCCCAAAGCATAAAGTCAATAGTAATCCCCAAACACCACTAACATGACCCACAAACTCCAAAATTCACACACATAAAATATTTAAAAATTGGGCTCACTTATGCAAAGCTTCTGGATGGTTTATTCACAAACAAAGCACACATTTGCATAAATGTCTTCCCAAATAACTTACCACATTACCACATACACCTATACTCAAACACACAAGCATCTGTTGCAGGACTGAAACTCAGAGCAAGGAACTGAAAAAAAGGCAATATGATGTTTATCATGCTGGCTACATTTACAAATATCTCTATATAATAATGGGGGAGCTTAATAGCAAGTATTTTATCCATTGTATGATATCTATTATTACTCAAAGGAAAGTGAAGAGTCATATGTGAAATCCTGATTTTATTTATTTAATTTTTTAGTTGTTGGGTCACACCTGGCAATGCTTAGGAGTTACTCCTGGCTCTATACTCAGGGGTCATTCTGGGTTGTGCTTAGGTGACCATAAAGGAAGCTGGGATCAAACATGGGTGGCATGTGCAAGGCAAATGCCCATCCCATTGTGCTATCTCTCTGGCCCCCAAAAAAGAGTCTTTGTAGTCACACTAGTCTGGGTTACAATTTTTTTGTTTGCTACCTGGGGTTCCTGGGGACTCTCTCTGAGTTCCAGTTTTATTTTTGACATAAAAATTACTCTGCCTCTGCTTTATTGCTGTTTAGAGGAGTAAATAAGATGTAAGTGTGCCTAACTGGTACAGTCAAAATAGAGACTAAATAATGCTAGAAATGCCTCCCACTTTCTTTGCCTTTATGAGTGATTGGGAAAAATACACTATATTCAGATTACTTACTCTAACCATTTATTCTAAAATCTATTGGTCGCATATATGCGAATGACAGTATCTCAAGAAAAACTGTACTCCAACTATTATTACATCATCATTTAACTCCTACTTTGTACTGTTTTTAAGCAAGTGACACCGTGGGTCAATTGCTTACCAAGATATTTTAGGGTATTTTTACACATCCTAAGTATGTCTAATTTGTTTTTTAAAAAGCAGGATTTCAATCTCACAAAAAATGTGGTGTGTAGGGTGGCAGTTATAATACTGTGACTATATTTCTCAAACCATAAATTGACATGTGGTCTGACAAGCATAAAGAATACTTCTGGAGAGAGTGGAATAGAATATTTGAAATCAGAACTGGAAAATTTGGGACATATGAAGGCTATAAATAGTGGGTAGAGGAACTGGGCTGGTTCCAGGAGGACTCAATTCTTCCTGAGAACCACATAATTAACCAGCCCCCATTTGTTCTACATATAAATACTGGTACATAAGGGAAGCAATCTAAATCGGAATGGTAAACAAGCCATGCCTGCACCAGAGCATAGCCTGGCACACATTCTTAGTTCCCAGAATGCTATCAAGTCCTAGGCAAGAGAAGGCTGAGTTGTACAACACAACACTTTTGCTGGAAATTGTTTTAAGATCCAAATTCATGCTCATAAAGTAATGCATTCACTGGCTTCTCATAGTATTCTTCACTCACACTTCATCCTACAGAAAGAAGGTAGAATGATTTTAAAAGGAAGGTTTAATTTGACCTGGAATTTTCCCATTGGAAGTATGTACTACCGGCTTTAATGAATTAGAAGTTACTTCTACCTGGGTCTGCATAAACCAGGTTGAAGTTAGCATAAGACTAAGGAGAGTGGAGACAAACATATAAAGCAGATATTTCACAGAACTTGATTTAGAGAAATGACATGTTTTCTACTTTTAGTAATTTGACTTAAAAAAAAATAAAAAAGAAAGCAGTTCAGTGAAATACAGTAAAGGTCTTGACATGAGACTTTGCTCCAGCATAGAATGATAATGAATGAAATGTAAGAGACATGAGAATAAGGATAGAATAATTCACCTGATGATCCTTGATTATAGGTGGTTATATTAGGCTGCTAAGGATCTTGCACATATATGGGGTCTCACAACTTCTATTATCTTCTCTTTTTATAGGTAGAAATATTAAAGCTAAAAGGGATTGAGAGGAATATCATAAAATGTCTAATAAGTTGTATCATCCCAAATTGAATCTAAGTTTTCAAGTTCTATAATTCTCAATGGTAGGCAATGTAAAAAGAAAACATTTTAGATGGGGCAAGAAAGGCCATTTTCCAAGATCAAATTTTCTCTAGAGCATGAACATTAGAATCAGTTAAAAGCACCGTGAAAATATAGATGCTGGTGCCCTCAGAATTTCTAATTCACAGGGCCAAGTGTTCTATATTTTTTAAGAAGCCCCACAGAGAGTGATTCCTTAAAATGACTTAAAAAGACTGAAACACAACTACAATCATATTTGTAATCAAGGTATTGAAATAAAGATATTAATAAAAAAGATTTTTTTTCTCACTGTAAATCCACCTCTGGTGAATGCATAACAATGATTGGTTAACACTTGCTCAGTTATGTTTCAGAAAAGTTATAAAGATTCTATATTTATATAACATTTATAGTTAACTCCTAGAAATTTTATATTCAGTTGCTAGATACTCTGGGTGAAACTTTCTTCTGCAGTAAATCCAAAACCAGATCAAGCTAAAATCAGGTTAAAGGTCACTCCTTACATAATGTGCCCAGAATGGTAGTTATTGAAAAATAAAGTAACTTGATGGGGCTGGGGTATTAATATAGTGTGTAAGATACTTATCTTGCACATAGCCAACCTAAGTTCTTTATTTTTCTTTTCTTTTGTGGGAGGAGGCACACTTAATAGCACTCAGGGGTTACTCATGGCTCTGCACTGAGAAATAAGTCCTAGTAAACACAGTAGACCAAAAGGGATGCTGGGGACCAAATCTGGGTCAACCACCTGCAAGGCAAACACTCTTCCTGCTGTGCTATTACTCTGCCTTCCAGTTTTTCTCATTTAAACATTTTTATTTAAAGAAAACGCATCACATAGTTGTCATAGTCGATCATAATACATTTGTTTCTAGATAAGTTAAAGCAAAGTTATTGAAAAAAAGTACAGTAGCAAGCACATTGTGAAAGTTATTTTATCTCCAATGAAGTCACTAATGCAATGGCAGAAGATTTAGTAAGTGGTTGTTATTAGCTATCCATTCTACTAAATTGTGTGTGCCTATGGGAATAATAGCATTTTAACAAAAGAAGTTGTCCAGAGACTCATAGCACTGTTACTAATACCACAAATTTTAGGGGTATGTAACCAGCTACTAGAAGAAGAAAAATATGAGGGAAGGATGCCTGCATTTGCTCCAAGAGGCCCTGGTGATATCAGCAATAGCCAACCTAATTTCTTTTTGTTGTTGTTGTTGTTTTTGTTGCTGTTGCTGTTTTGTTTTGGTTTGGTTTGGTTTGGGGGCCACACCCAGTGCCGCTCAGGGGTTACTCCTGACTATTCGCTCAAAAATCGCTCCTGGTAAGGGGCTGGGGTGATAGCACAGCAGTAGGATATTTGCCTTGCATGCAGCTAACCCAGGATGGACCTTGGTTAGATCCCCGGCGTCCCATATGGTCCCCCAATCCAGGTGCGATTTCTGAGCACACAGCCAGGAGTAACCCCTGAGTGTCATCGGTGTGTCCCAAAAATAAAAAAAAAAATTGCTCATGGTTTGGGAAACCATATGGGACACCTGGGATCAAACCCAGGTCCATCCTGAGTCAGCCGAGTGCAAGGCAAAAGCCCTACCACTGTGCTATAGCTCCAACCCTATAGCCAACCTAAGTTCTATCTCCACCCTCCAATATGGTCCTACAACACCATCAGGAGTAGTTGAGTGCAGAGTCAATAAACAGTTACTCCCCTGAATATCACTAGGTGTGGCCCCAAAACCAAAAATAAATAAACAATACACCTCACAAACAAAAACCCAAAATTTGAATGGAGTAAGCAGTAAATGGTATAGATGTATCTATGAAAACACAGTTGCTTTGGATAAATAAATTAAGTACAGTTAACAACATGAAATATTGTTCTCACTAATACCTATAAATATTGGAGATTTTAGCAAGAACAACTAGAAAATAAAAGATATAAAAGTTATCTAAATTGAAATTGTTGAAAAATAGAAAACACAAAAAATGAAAAAATGTTCCTTACTCATAAATTAGAAGGATAAAACTTCATTAAAATTAAAAGACTATAATAAAAACAAGATGTTCAATTAAAATGGATATTGGATCTGAATAGACTCTTCTCCAAATAAGATATACAAATGATTCATATACACATGCAAACATGATCTTCATATCCCATTAGGTAAG
Source organism: Crocidura indochinensis (assembly GCA_004027635.1). NCBI lineage: Eukaryota > Metazoa > Chordata > Mammalia > Eulipotyphla > Soricidae > Crocidura > Crocidura indochinensis. Next base: position 4,449 of record PVKC010007855.1, on the reverse strand, counting down.
TGAAAATAAAAGCAATTATGTAATATTATGTGGAAAGAAGGGAACCCACATACCTCTCTCTATGTTCATCTACCTATACTGTTAGCAACATAATTGATGTCTTTTTGTAAAACAGCGTACAGTTTCTGAGACGAACCCTACAACTAAGCTGTTCATTCTATTCATTTATTCCAGTTTGGTGGATTTACTTTAAAACTAAAAAATAAACACTCATTTAAAGAGTTATATTGACCTTGGTGTTCACTTCCATATTGCTTAGAATAGTTAAGAACTAGAAGTCACTAAGTGTCCACTGTCAAATAGACAAAGAATATGCGATTTATATACACAAAAGACTATTATTTAGCAATTGAATATGTTGTGATCCTGAAATTTATAGCATTGATGGGCCTAGAGGGTGTTATGCTTGGTGAAAAAAGCCATATAAGCAGAAAAGTACATATGATTTGTTTTTTCATTTTTGAGCTATACCTGGCTGCACTCAGGGCTTAATCTTGGCTCTGTGTTCAGGGATTATTCCCGTGGGTTCAGGGGATCAAGTGGATTAGTAGGGATGGAACCCAGGTCAGTAGTATGACAGAACAAGTGCCCTATCTGCTGTACTAGCTCTTTGGCATCCACATGCATTATTTTAATAATATATATTATATAAAGAAAAAATAAAGGAATACAATAAATAATCTTTATACTAATTAATGGTCACCTGAAGGGATCAGTTTAGGGGTTGGGTAAATCAGGATAAAGGAACTATACTCTAATGATGACTTAGAGATGTGTTTGGCTATATACATGTTGATTTGCAATGATACACTCCTAAAACTTATGTTCTATATTATTTTATATGTAAAACATGTAAAGTTTATATGTTAGGTGATAACATATCATATAAAACTATAATTATATGTTATATAATTATATCTTATAATTTATTTCTAAAAACAAAAATAAGGCATATAGACTAAAAGCAAAACTCTAAGAACTCCACAAAAGTACTCAAAAAAGAAAGACAGGAAGCACAAAGAAAAGAAATGAATGCAATATTTCAAATATTGACATGAAAATTTTTGGTGCCACTGATAGAGAAAGAGGTGTGATAAATTAACTAGGAAAATACATTCAAGTAAAACTTTCTGTATAACTCTAGCTGACTGTCTTAACTGTTCAGCAGAAGAGCAGAAAGAAACATGTTGCATTGGTCTCTTGGTTTGATGAGAGGAAACAACACAAAACCAAGGGCAAATTATAATCCTGAACTGTCTCTGCTACTTAGTACAAGTTTTGACTCCAATGCTCTTATTTCTCAATCTGAAAATATGGGTATAGATGAGGGGGAATATTGGTAGATGAGAGACACCACATTTGTACTATACTTATGCTCTAATTGCAAACTACCCACAGTTATGTACATTCTATTTCATGTGCTTTATAAAAGTCAGATGTGGAATTCCCTGTGGTGGTTGTTTTAACCCTCTAGAAACTCGAAGGAAGGTTAGAAGCATAAAGAAACTAAAGAAATCGGACCTAAGAAGTAAATGTTTTGAATATGTCCCTTCTTAATTTCCTTTGTAGAGAAATGGAACACAGACTATCATGAATGGAGTGCTTTCATGTGAATCATAATCACATGCATGTGCAAAACCATTGGTAAAGTATAGATGTGCAATTAAATGGCTAATTATGCTTAAATATTCCCCTACATTTTTTCTTTTTACTCCCTGGCTACACCCTCAGGAAAACACGCTGTAACTCTTTGTCTGAGTATGGCTTCTCTAAAGTGTTTAAATGCCATGAAAGTGTAACTGTGTGCCCAATTAGGGGTGCAATTGCTGGGTCAAAGCATGAAACTCAGCCTACCCCCCTTTCATGCTGGTTAATCTTTCAGATCCTTGTTACCAATCCAAAGAACCAAATTAACCAGTTTCTTCTGTCATTGTGGACTCAGTGGGAAGGATTGAATACTTGCCAGTTCTAAAGATAAGAAGAAAAAAATTTCAAACCAATGGTTTCAGAATGATTTCTTAAATTCATCTTATTTAATTCCTCATCTAAGGTATTATAAATTGCTTTCGGATATTGCTCTATTATGGTACAAACTAGTAAATATGGTAGAAAGTAAAAAAAATTATTGAAGAGTAAGAACTCTTCTTTTAACTGCATTACTCAGTACAAATTCTGGTAAGGTCTTTCTTTAAAGTTATTAAGGAAAGATTAAAAATAACCAAAATTTATCCACTGTTAGAAACTCATAGCAGATACTCTGAAAAGATCATGTAATAAAGAGGTAGAATATTCTCTAATTTGAAAGTCATAGATGAACCTCTTTCATCAAAGGGTCTTATTGGTCACTAATTTCTTTAAATCCCACTGCCTTCAATAGTTTTTTAAATTAAATATAATATAGGGTTGTGTCTCTGAGGGAATAGAATATATAGATGGAAAAACCCAGACTTACGGGTTATAGAGAATTATATAGCTCCACTCCATAGGGCAATGTAAGACGAATTGGTGTTCATGAGAGAGAACAGGTAGAGGACTACAAAGACATGAATGAATGCAGAGAGGAACAGGGAACTGGTAGGAAGAGGATGGATAATGTCAAAAATTATCTACTAGGCATAGGGGAGAAATTTAAATAGCAAGTTTTTAATTCCTAAAACATTTGGAGTAACAGGATTAAAGTCCTTGAGGAAATGGTGAATTCAATGAATGAGCTAAAGCAAAGCAAGGGAAAGAAAGCAAGAATTCAGTGCTGCATCAGAATATGACAATGGCAAGGTTTAGTGATGAAAAAAAAGACAAGATTCCAGACAATAAGAAACTTTTTACTGTAAAAAATGTCACTGTTTATTATAGTGTCAATATTGATAAAACAAAATCAACCCAGCAGTTAAAAATAATGATCACAAGGAGACCCAAGAAGAGACTTGCAATACTAAAGAGGCAACATGGATGCAAAAAAAATCTAGCTCACTGTGAAGATTCCAAAGCCTGGGACATGTAAGTGGTTCCAGCTAAAGGAAGAAAAGTTGGGACCATGACATATTAGTATGTGTTTATTCTCTGCCCTTTTATTTGTTCAGGCTCCTGATCATCTATGTTTCATATTTAAAAAGAAAAGGGAAAATGAAAGGAAAATTCCATTAATATGACTTTTATTTCTCCTACTTGGATTAAGGACAAAAATTCTAGCTGTTAATACTTCATGACTCATCATGAAACAGAGCTTGACCTTCTTCAACAAAATTGTTCCTCACTGAATAATGGACATACAGACTCTGGGTTTGTCCCACAAACCTCATCCTTGCTTTGCCAAAAATTTCCTCTGGGTAACTGTGTGACTGAGTCACACACTGAGTCAGCAAAAGAGTTGACATGGTGAGAGGTCTGATCACAAAAAGAAATACAGGGGCCCGGGAGATAGCATGGAGGTAAGGCATTTGCCTTTCATGCAAAAGGACATTGGTTCGAATCCCGGTGCCCCGTATGGTCCCCCGTGCCTGCCAGGAGCAATTTCTGAGCATGGAGCCAGGAGTAACCCCTGAGCAATGCCGGGTGTGACCCCAAAAAACAAAAACAAAACAAAAAAAAAGAAATACAGAAATAATATCACAATATAAATATATAGAAATGACAAAGTATATTTAAATAATTATTGTGAAATATTTCACCCTATTCAAAATACAACACCATAGCCTAGATGGTAGTATGAATAGTAAGAATGTACTAATCAAAGATATTGTCTTTTAATTCTTAGAATTATACATGACAAAGATTAACATGTGGATTTCATTCTTTCTGTTCCTTCGTTCTTTCCTTCCTGTTTTTCTTTCCTTTCTTCCTACTTTTCTTTCTTTTCTACATTTCTTAACTTCTTTCTTTCTTTCTTTCTATTCCTTTCCTTTCTTCCTAACTCTTTCAACTCTTTCTTTTTTCGTTCTTTCTTTCTCACTACAACAAACTACCCATATTAGCCATCATTCCTACAACAAATTGAAATAACTTTCCCTAGATGGGTAAAATCCAGGAAACTTATTCTCTTTTCTCTTATCATTTTGTTCATGGGTAGGCAAGTCAGTGGTGCTCAGAGTTTACTTCTGCTTCCACACCCAGCCCCAATAATCTCTCTTGGTGATCATGGAGACCTTTATTTGGTGCCTGGGAATTGAACTTGGATGAGCTGTGTGCAAGGCAAGTCCTACCCATCTATACTTTCTAAACGTAGGTATTTTTACTTCCTAAATACATACCTGTCTTCAGATCACGCAAACCAAAATGTGGTGAACTCTTCCAGAATAATGTGGTGTTCTCTATGCCTACTGAACCAGCCATCATTTTCTGAGCATAGGTTTTTGTCTGTCTCTAATGGAACCCAGCAAAGGTGTGTGTTCTTTAAACAGGCACGTGGGACAAGAAATCAAAGGCAAAAGTTAACATAAGAAGAGGATTATC
>PVKC010007854.1:0-28958 GCA_004027635.1 Crocidura indochinensis | reverse complement strand
TATTGGCAGGGCCACATTTGTTGAACACAAGTCCCAGTTACTGAGAAGTCCCCTAACACAACTGGGAGAAATCCCCCTACATTCCAAAATAAGGTTCTTGAAATTAATTTATCACAGGTGTTTATGTAAATGTGCATTCAATTAACATTGATCATGAATATAATAAACCACTTATAGGTGATATTGTCATTCATAAGAATGAAAGTTTATATTCAAATAAAGTTCATTCTAATTTTTTTACTCAAGAGTCAAATTTCTGAAAATGAATGTTTTGTCCCCACCCCAAATTCATTATCAATTTAAAATCAGCATTATTTCTATATATAGTTAATAAAATAATGAGTTAAAATTGAAAGGAAGATAATATTTGGTGCCTCAGATTAATAGTTTTATCAATGTTCCTTTGTTCTTCCATAGTTTGACCTATTAGCAAAGAAAATAAAATTCAAACAACTAAGCTTACACTAAACTAAAAAATATTTTTTAGTGAAAAAAATTAGAGTAAATATCAAAACACCCTACTAAGTGGGAATAAATTTCACTCCTAACATTTTACAAAGGATAATATTGAAGATTTTTTTAACATAATTAGAAGTTTCAATGATACAAAAGCTAACAACTATCAAATACTTAAAGATAAAGCCAGAGAGACAATACAATGAGCTTGTGAGGCAATACAATGAGCTTGTTTTGCACATGGCTAGCCTAGACTAGATGCCCAGCATTCTATTTGATCTCGGAGTACTACCAGGAGAAATTCCTGAGTGCAGTTCTGGGAGTAGTAGTACTAGGAGCACCACAAAAACCAAATCAAACAAAATTATATTGATATTTCTTGAACAGCCTATCTTCAATAAAGACCTATGGATTTCCATTCGGTACATAAAACAAGTGTTCTATATCACTTATAATTGGAAATGTAAATAAGGGGATAATAGAACAATGGTTATAGGACTTGCCCTACATGTGGTTGACTTGCATTCAATCTCCAGCCTTGCATGTTATTCTCCAAGCCAGCATGGAACGATTCATGAGTACAGAACCAGGACTAAGCCCTTAGTATTGCTTCTTGTGGACCAAAAGTACAAAAAAAAAAGTAATATAAATGATAACAATGACATACCATCTCATACCATAAAAAATGGTATATCACAAAGTCCCGACAACCAATATTGAGATACAGTAGATTAGGAATACGCATTTATAATTCTTGGAAATAACATCTGGTTCAACCTCTAATGAAAGCAATATATAGCTTTCATTAAAAAAAGAATAGGGCTTTCATATGACTCAGCAACACCTCTTTTTGGTATCTACCAAAAACACAAATTTTCATTTTGAATAGTTACATGCAATACTAGGTACCATACTCATTATATAGAATAATTTAATTTCTCACTGACAAATAGTTGGATAAGAGAAATATTCATCTAAAAAGAAAGCTCTTGATAGTTGGTACACTTGGATGAAATTAGAGAGCATCATGCTAAGTTAAAAGAAAAAAAACAGATGGTGAAGGACAAATACCAGTTGGTCTCACCTATCTGTGGTCTACTGAATAACTGATAAATGTTATTAAGTTGAAAGAAAAAAATAGGGGTTACTAGAGATAAGCAAGAAAGAAGAGGACTGACTATAAGTAACATATAATATGGGGTCATATTTTGGAGATAGTAGAGGTGTGCAAGCTTATACAACAAACATATATATATATATACATATATATATACACATATATATATTAACATTCCCCTAAACATATTAGTATAAAAGCAATAAAATACTTTTAAATACCTCAGTATAAACTTATGTTGGTTACTTAACCTCTAATTTACAAATATTGCTAATGTATTTTAGGAAAAATAAAATCTAATATTTTGAAACTAATTAAAAAGTCTTTATTGACAATGAATTCAAGAGATGGATGCTGTTTTGTTAATTGATTAAATTATCCATTAATGAAAAGACACAATATTATTATAAAATATTAAGATAGAGAAACATTCATATTTATTTCTTTTTCTTCCTTCCTTCCTTGTTTCTGTTTTCCCTTTTTCTTTCTTTCCTTTTCCTTATTTTTCTTTTCTTTTTTTCTTTCCTTTCTCTTTTCTTTTTCTTTTTTCTTTCTTCCTTTCTCTCTTTCCTCCTTTCTTTCTTTATCCCTTCCTTCATTTCTTTCTTCCTTTCTTCCTTCCTCTTTCTTCCTATCTTCCTTCCTTCCTTCCTTCCTTCTTTCCTTCCTTCCTTCCTTCCTTCCTTCCTTCCTTTCTCTCTTTCTTTCTTTTTCCTCCTTTCTATTATAGTGATTGTACCATATTCCTTATACAAAGCACAATTGACCAGTAAGCTATATCTTTAGCTATATATATGTATAAAAGTATTTTAAATAGATTTTGATCATATTTGATAAGTAATAAATTTTGTTATATATATCAGTCATACCCTCGCCACTATCAATAGCACAAAATGTGGTACATTTGTTGCAACTGATGATATCACATCTATATTATGAATTGATTTTCTATAATAATGAAATATATTTGCCCTTAAGGTTAGTAGATTTACACACTGATTTCAAAGCAAACATATGCTGCTTCACTAGTGATGAATGTAAATGATTTGTGTAAAGATTTTAAGTTAATGTTGATTAAAATTACAGCTTCCTTTCAAGATAATTTGGCTACCACATCTTATTTTTAAAGAGAAAACTGAGGTCACTAAAAAAGTGTGTGTGTGTGCATGTGTGTGTGTGTGTGTGTGAATTTATTTTTCCATTTGTTCTTGCTATCAACAGAATCTAAAAACTTTATGAGCTATAAGACATACTAAAGAATAGGGAGGGCAAAAATGTTATAGGCTATGAAGGAATTTTCTGATTTTCTCAGAAAATTAAATAAATAAAATAAAATAAAATAAAATAAAAATTAAATAAAATTAAATAAAATGATTCTTATTTTATCCAGAATCATTTTATTTAATTTTTGGGGGGAGTCACATCCAGCGGCACTCAAAGTTACTCCTGACTTTGTGCTCAGAAATCTTTCCTGGCTGCTTTATTGAACCAAATGGGATTCCAGGATTAGTATCACAGTCTGTCCTGAATTGACTGCATGAAAATCAAATGCCCTATTACTGTGCTATCTTTAGGGCCCATTTATTTATTTATTATTTATTTATTTATTTATTATCTTGGCATTATACAGTTATTTATTATTGGGTTCCATGCATACAATATTTCAACATTTCATTGTTGTTTACTTGCCTCTACCAAAATCCTGGGCTGGAGTGATATTATAAAGGGTAAGGCATTTGCTTTGCACAAGCCAGCAAATAGATATAGAAAACCAGCTTTCTATATGCATCTTTGCCAACACCAGTTGTTTTTATTCTCTTTTTATAAGTACTAGTCTCTTTAGTGTGAGATGCTGGTGGGGTGTTGTTTTTATTTGTGTATATCTGATAATTAGACTTGCATGACATTTTTCATGTGCATCCTGATCAATTGTATTCTTCTTTTGGGAAGCTTCTACAGACAACTGTATGCAAACTCAGCAGTCTACTATTTAGAATAAGAGGGAACAAATATTGCCAGAAGACAGAGAAAATCACAATTTTCAACATACTCTGAACTTGAGAAAACAACTTAGTAATTTTTATTTTTCTTTCAACAATTTCCAGGTTGAACTCAGATAAATAGAAAATACACTTCTTTGTTCTGGCTTCATGTTTATTTGGAATTTTTCATTTACAAATAAAAGCTAAACAAGAACCTAACAGTTTAAGGAAAGCGTATCATTTTCATTCTAGCATTTTATACTATCAGTTGATTTAAATTTCAATTGTAGAAGCAAAGTTGAAGAATCATTTTGATATGAAGGCAGTATGTAGAATCATATTTTGATATGTAGCGCCACATATCAAAGGAAACTTTAAGGTCACTTTTATTCAGCTCTTCACCACCCCAGAAGAGAAAAGCTGGATTTTTTTTCTCTCTCAGTGAACCCTTCATCCTTTTACAGGGATTTTGAGAAGCAAAATGATTTAAATCTTTTTTTTTTATTTTATCTCATGGTGATTCAATTAAAATTTTTAAATTTTTTTTATTTTGATCATAGTGGCTTACATATCTTTCGCATTAGTATTTTATGTACATATTAACATTAAATCATGGGAATACCCACCACCAAATTTGTCCTCCCCCTCCCCCATTCCCTTTCTGCAACCCATATCCCCCTCAATCCTCCCCCCTAGGCAGCTAGAGTAGGTGGTCCCCTCTTTCTTCAGCTTACTATCAGTCATCATACATCTGTTTGGTCCTGGTGCCCTCCCTGTTTCTCCTTCTATTTGAGAGTCTAACCTAGATAAATTGAGTTATGTGGTTTTGTTTGAGGGAGAGATAGGCAATAGAATGGGGTAAAGAGTAAGCGAAAAAAAAAGAATAAAAAATAAAAGTAATAATAAAATTAATTAATTAATTCAAAAACATATGCTGAGAATGGATGGAGTTCTTCTAGTGGCTTTCTGCCTCAGTTTGAGAGAGGACATGAAAAAGGTATTTGAAACCCCACAATACAAAAGTATATGTCAAGTTAGATATCCAGTGAGCCCTGCAGCTATTAAGAGAAGCACCAAATATTAGTCTCGGTTCTGAATTCATATCATGCCAGAGTGCAAAAAGAAGGAGAAAGATAAGATAAAATAATATAAAAATAGAAAAGGAAACACCCACTTCAATATCTAATCCAAAATAAAGACGTCAAACTATCAATCAATCAATCAATAAATATATATGTGAAAAAATGATTATTTTGTGCTTTTTTTCTTTTCCACCTGCATAGGCACAGTAATTATTGGGGATATTATAAAGGGAATTCCCTTGTCCTAGGAGATACAGGGTTTCTCCTTCCCTGATGTATCAAGCTCTTATCTACTAGGGATAAGAACTTATACTTTATCACAACACAAGGACATCTCCCACCCTGAATGTATGTCATGAGGAACCAACCTAGACTTCAGAAAATTAGGCACCGACCATCCAGCCTTGACCCCTGGATCGCAGACATAGAAATGACAGAGTTCTCCACAACAGCACCAGGAACCAAGTCCCCTCCAGGGCATTCACAATACTGCTCTGACACCAACTTACAACAACTCTAAATTGGTGACCTGACAACGAGGAAATGGGGACAACTAGATCTAAGAGCAAGTTATTCTTCCTCACTAGCCAACGATAAGACAAAATCAGAAGACATGTCACCCTCTGATCTATGCAGAAATCAGGATTGCTATAAACAGACGACTGGTTGTTACAACCAGGACTAAACAGTATGCATCCCGGGACCAACAACAACAGCAACAAATAGCTCTAGCCTAGCTCTCGGTCTACAATCTGTTCAACAAACAAGATATCCAACTACAGGGGTCTGACTGAGACAACCTCAAGTGAACGGGTCTTCCAGAAACATAACTAAAGACTACGTCCCAGTCTCCATCCTAGGAGCAACATAATGACCAAGAACACCAACTACAGAAGATGAAGTAAAACGACACTGAAGAAGCAGAACTGCTAGAACCACAAAGAAAGCCTTCATCACAAGCTCCATTCCTTGAGCTGCACAGTCACGATGCAGAAGTCTTCCATACATCACGAAAGCACAGAGGAGAGAGTAAAGAATCATACAAGGAGTCTATTGTTAACCCCGTGACAGTATACATCAGGGAAGGAGAAAATGATTTAAATCTTGATGCAGTATAATTGATCTCTTCTATATTTTGCTGTCAATGCCAAAAGGTGTGTTACCCTGAAAATAAATATGATGTAGTTCTTCACAGTTTTCCAATTGTTTAAATATACATATATTTTATAAGTATATTTATATATGTTTATTTATACATAAGTTTATATATATCATAAGAATATATTTAGTGTAAATTGTCTTCAAGTGTAATGTTAACACGGTTTATTGCGGGGTATTTTTTGTATATTTATGTCCAATTTCATCATCATTATGTAGAATGGCTTAAAGTACAGTGATGATCAAATTAAATTGGGTATATTTGTATGATTGTCTGAATTATTATTAATTAATTAATTATTGATTGATGATGTTATTAATTATCATTGTTATATATTATTGACTAAGTAAAACAATCACATAATTAATTACATTATTTTCTGTTTATGCTCTTGTTGACATGTCACACAGATATAAAATCTCACCTGTGGAAAGCGTGATAATCTCCCACGCCTTTTGTTTTATTTAGCTTACTCTTGGTAATGTCTATTTTTTATTTTTTTAAATAATATCTTTATTTAAGCACCATGATTGCAAACATATTTGTAGTTGGGTTTCAGTCATAAAAAGAACATTCCCTTCACCAGTGCAACATTCCCATCACCAATGACCCCTATCTGCCTCCCCATCCTATATTTGAGATAGGCATCTACTTCTCTCACTCATTAATATTGTCATGAGGGTTGTTAGTGTAGTTATTTCTCTAGTTGCACTCACCACTCTTTGTGGTGAGCTTTATATTGTGGGGCAGTCCTTTCAGCCCTCATCTCTTTGGTCTCGGTATTATTGTAATGTCTTTTATCATTTTTAAATCACATAGATGAGTGTGACTACTTTGTGTCTATCGCCCTCTGACTTATTTTACTCATCTTAATAGTTTTCATGTCCATCCATAACTTTATCTCTCCTGATAGCTGCATATGCATATCACTCATTTCATTCATATAATATTTCATTGTGTATATATATTAGTTTCTTTAGTCTTTCATCTGTGGGAGGGCATCTTGGTTGTTTCCAGATTTTGGCTATTGTAAATAGTGCTGCAATGAATATAGGTTTGCAGAAGGCATTTTTGGATTGTGTTTTGTGTTCCTAGGGTTATATCCCTGGGATCTTAATGATGTTTAGGTATATTCATGACTCTGCACTCAGGAATTACATCTGGAGGTTCTTAGGGAACCATATGGAAGTACAGGAATTGAATCTGGGATAGACATTATGACCAAGTGCCAGGTAAGCACAGTATAAGTGACTGTCCTTCTGTATCAAGTCATTTTTTGCTATTTTAATAAATTGTATGACCTTGTATCAATTATCAATATATATTTTTATTTTTATAAAACCATTTTGAAGATATAGGAATACAGATCATTTTGAAAGAATTAATTTCATTATGGCAGTCCTTTCAGTTAGTGAGCATGATTATTTTTATTCATTTGTGTTTTGATATCAGTATTTTGAATTCTAAAATTTTCATAGTAATTTTTTATACTTAATTTTATTCAGCTATATACATTTCATTATATTTGGAGAAATTATAGACTATATCACTATTTAAATTTTGGATTTTACTTACTTATTTCTATTATAAAAATACACTTAATTTTTGTGGATTGTCTTGTTTATTATATAACAAAATATAAAAGAAGACACCAATTTAAATTATGTTTTATCAGTAATATTTTTATTTTCACTTTTTTATACTAGGGTTTTTTAAATTTGTCTTGGGGTGGTACACCTAATGATGCTCAAGGTTACTCACGATTGGACCCTAAGATATCACTCCTGGTATGCTCAGGGGGGATGACATGGGATACCATGGATCATTTCCAGGTTCAATATGTGCAAAGCAAATACCATCCCTACTGTGCTATTTTCTTGATCCCCTTATTTCACTTTTTATAGGATTCATTCTGAGTGGTGCTCAGGGCCCAGTAAAGCTTGACCTGGCAGTGGTTAGGGTACATTACAACTATGTCTAGTGTGCTACATTTGTTTGGAGTATAAATGTATTTTAAGAGACTTTTAATTAATTTTAAATAATTTTATAAAAATTATTTTTACATATTTTCTATTAATCAAGGGTGTTGTTTTTATGCTTCTAAATTTCTAACTTAATTTGCATGGTAGAATTGAAATTTTTTTTCTCAAGTCACATAATTACTTCATTCTGGTGGTAATTGAATTTAAGAGTAATTGATTCCTTTAGCATATTTGACATATAACATTAAATATGATTAATTATAATCATAGTGCTATACATGAAATAAATAGATTATATTCATAAGGTATTTTATAATAAGTAGCATTAATAATTTCTGATATATCATATGAATACTGTATCTTATAAAAATATATTTATGAGTATGAACATATATGCTCTATATCCCAAATCCAATCCCCTAGCTACTAGCACACTACTTTACTTCTACAACATGAATATTTTAATATCACCAATATGATTTACCTTATAATCTCTCTCAGTCTTGGTATTTTACTTAGAATAGTGCTCTCAAATTACATTTATTCTTTTCAAATGGCAATGTTTCATTTTTACCCATGATTGAATAGTATTTCATGAAGTAGTTTAATGAATTCTATTTAAATAAATTTCAAATATTATATTACTTTACATAATTTATGTTTTAGATATAATAATTTCAGGTCTCTTCTAACTAATACATTTTCACATGACACCTACTATAATTTCTTTCTCTGTGCAGAAAATATATAGTTAACTGTAATCCTAATATCTTTTGTTTAAATTTTTTATCTCTTGCAGTTATATAAGAAACTTTAAATATATCAGAAAGTTAATATTAAGGAATATTTTGATTTTGTTTTCTTCAGTACAGTTACCAATGCAGTTCTAACACAAGTAAACATAATCCATTTTGAGTTAACTTGTACTATATTTTAAGATATTTTTAAAGCCCCCCCCCTCTGTTATAGTTCTGGTTGGTTTCTTTGTCATCTAAATGCATTTGAAGGAGTCAGTGCTGAAATATATTCTATTTTGTTAACCTCTTTATCTAATTTTATTCCAAAATCATGATCCATTGAATACAAAGGTTTTGTAATATGCTTTGAAGATTGGCACAAGTGATTTTGTTCTTATGCATTAGGATTATTTGGATATTAGAAAGATTTTTTTGTTCTCTTACATATTGTTACTTTTTCAGTTTTTAAAATAATATCTTTATTTAAGCACCATGATTACAAATATGTTTGTTGCTGAGTCCTCTATATATTTTAAATAACATTTATTTCATTTTTGTAAAGAATAGTGTTGTAAATATCATAGTGATTAAATTGAATTATATGGCATTTTAGCAATTTCCACAATGACAATCCATAATGTATATAAGTGTATAATGTCACTTTATTGTTGTTTTAATTCATTTTTAATAAGTGAAATAATTTTGGGTATATAAACCTTTTAGTTCTTTTAAGTATTTTAATAGCTATTTCATTATTTGAGGTACATTTATATATGTAGTATATTAATTTTTTGAGTTCTTCAATTTAAAATGGATTTTAATGGATTTTGTCTATATAAAATATATTGTAGTATAAATACTACTAATGCTGTAGTATTTCATTACTCTTTTTTTAGGGTGCACACCCGGTGGCACTCAGGGGTTTCTCCTGGTTTTGTGCTCAGAATATGACATGGGGGATTATATGGGACACCAGGGGATTGAACCATGTTCCATTCTAGGTTAGTGCATAGCAAGGCAAACATCCTACTGCTTATGCCACCACTCTGGCACCATTTCATTACTCTTAATCATTTCACTATAGTGTGTAGATATTCTTTGGGTAAGATTTAATTATCTGCAAATATGTTTGCTTGCTTTTATTAGAATCCATTTTATATTTTTCTTGCCTACTATCCCTGACAAAGGCTTCTGATAGGTTAATTAATAGTGGTAAAATAGTTATTCTTGTCCTGAACCTGATTATAATAATAAAAAATAACTTCAATTTTTCAACTTTTGTTAATGATGTTACATTTTCCCACATTTTTGAGTGCTTTTAAAAATAAATAATAAAAAGTTATTCAATCTTGTTAAAAAGAGTACTGTGCATCTGCTATTGTATACTTTTTCTTTAATTTTGTTTAAATATTAATTGATTTGTATTTGTTGAATCAGACTTTCATAATTGGAATGAATTTCACCTGGGTATTATATGATCCTTTTATTATATTTTATTTACTTACTATGATGTAATTGAAGATATTTGTATCTATGTTCAACAGAAATATTCTCTAGAGTTTTTTTTTTTTTTCTGTTCTACTTTTTTTTTACTGTGATGCATTGGGTTTCAAGGTTATGCTTGCCTCTAAAAGTATGTTTCTTAGAAGTTCTTTCTCTTCAGGGCCGGGCGGTGGCATTGGAGGTAAGGTGCCTGCCTTACCTGCGCTAGCCTGGGACGGACTGTGGTTCGATCCCCTGGTTTCTCATATAGTCCCCCAAGCCAGGAGCCTCTTCTGAGCACATAGACAGGAGTAACCCCTGAGCTTCACTCAATGTGGCCCAAAAACCAAAAAAAAGAACTTCTTTATCTTTAATTTTTCTGAAGCTCCTGACAAGACTACATTATCGGTCATCTTTGAAGGTTCAATAAAACTCATTAGTAAAACTGTCATCCTAGACCATTGTTTTAGTAAATACTTTTTAATTGTATTTCAATTTCATTTCTAATAATATTCATGTTCAAATTTCTGTTTCCCTCAAAGTCATTCTTGGATATTATAAAAATCTAAGAAAGTGCCTATCAGTTAGGGCATTTAATTTAACCACATGCATTTGTATATTGCAATCTCATTTCCTAAATTCTTTTGTATTTTTGTAGCTGTTAGAATATCTCTTTTTAATTTATGATTTATTCATTATTTTTTTCTCTTATTTTTTATAGTGCAAATAGTTGAATTGGTCAATTTTTAAAAATATTTACAAATAAAAGAGTTTTTCTTTTTATATGCAGAATTTCAAGATTTTATTTAGCAATAATTGATTGAGTACTTAGATAATGAAAATCATACAAAAAACATGGCAGGTCTTCTATAATGACTCTTTTGTAGTCATGTTTACTTTTTAAAAATACTTTTTTCCTATAATCATTACATTGGGCTTATCACATTTTACCTTAATTATTCAATGTGCCCTATATTCATAATAACATCATCAGAATTCAGGAAAAGTACATTCTGACTTTGGTTATTGAAACTACCCTTTTATGATTATTAAATGATTAATTATGATCAATATGTTTATTTTGAAGTGCCTTAAAATTTTTGTTTTTTATTTTTAATTTGTATTTAGTAGAGCAAAAAAGTTAAAATAATAAGTTACATATGAAATTATAAGTAAAGCATAATTCTTTAGGTAATCCTTTTAGGTACTTTAAGAATTTGTCTAAACATAAATTAAATTACAAAGCCAATTTTATTATATTATGATGCTTTTAGTATAAAATTATTTAAAATCATGTACTAAATATAACAACAATAAAAGTATCATTCTATCATTGATTTTTAGAATAAATTGATATTGTGTAAAGTAGCAATCAATACATGCATAAATAAACACCAGTGAATGTACAAAAAAGGTAAGGTGTTTTGCTTGATTGTAAATTAAATCTATTCCAAGTATGCAAGGTTAATTCAGTGTGGAAAAATCCACCAGTTGTAGTCTGTTTAGTCAACAGAATAGAAATTATAAAAATTAACATTTTGATGTAAAAATATTTATGCAGTATTTGACTACCATTAATTATAACAGCTCTCAGGAAATGAGTCAGAGTAGTTTCCTCAAGTTGATAAAGAACACATTAAAATAAAGTTAAAGCTTGATTATTTGAAACCTTATGATTTTTTCCTGTGAAAGGAAATAGGCTTTGCACATTAAGACTAAAACCCAACTACGAACACACTTGCAATCATGGTGCTTAAATAAAGATTTATATCAAGAAAAAAAAAAGATGATTTGCAATTTTCATGGTCCCTATAGTTAATTACACTTAAAATATCTTGTTATCATTTTTATATATGAATCTTAAATTCTGAGTTTCTAGAGGACAGATGCCTTTTTACTATGGAAGTTAAAGAAGTCAAAAAAGAAAAGAAAACTTTTTAGCTATTGCTGAGATACATCTCTAGTCTTTTTGTTTCAGATATTTTTTTTCTTTTCTCTCTCTCTCTTTTGTTTTTGTTTGCTTGTTTGTTTGTTTGGGGGCCACACCCTGTGAAGCTCAGAGGATACTCCAGGCTATGTGCTCAGAGATCATTCCTGGCTTGGGAATCATATGAGATGCTGGGGGTTTGAACCTTGGTCCTTCCTAGGTCAGACACGTGCAAAGCAAACATCTTATCTCTGTGTCACTGCTCTGGCTCCTCAGGTATTTTTCTTAAGAAAAATAATTTTGATTTGTATTATTCCTTTGTAATATTTTTATTTTAATTTTGCTAGTGTGGTGTGCTACTTTACACTTAACTTTATTATACTGACTTCAGATCTATCACCAATTACTTCATATATAATACAGTGCTTCATTTGAATCATCTATTTCATTGATGGTGAAGGATGAATTGAATTCTTAATTATTATATACTATTTGTCAACATTTTTCTTTGCCTTCTCTAGCTTGAAATTCATTGAATCAGGGCCCGGGAGATAGCATGGAGGTAAGGCGTTTGCCTTTCATGCAAAAGGTCATCGGTTCGAATCCCGGTGCCCCATATGGTCCCCCGTGCCTGCCAGGAGCAATTTCTGAGCATGGAGCCAGGAGTAACCCCTGAGCACTGCCGGGTGGGACCCAAAAACAAAACAAAAAAAAAAAAAGAAAAAAAGAAATTCATTGAATCAGATAAAATTATGGTAGTTATGCCTTTAAAGGATCATCATTTGCCTTTATGATTACTTTCTAACATTTTGTTTAGGACCTATATTTGTCATTTGAGCTCATTTTTTTCCTGCTATATAGTTAAGAAAAACATTTGGTACAATCTATCTACTTCCTATGGTAAATTACTATACCTTAGCAATATCTTTGTAATTGTAGCTTATTACTCTGTGGAGCAGCTGTTTAGTGTTTGTTTGTTTGTTTTGTTTGTTTGTTTGTTTGATTAAGGTGTCTTTTTGTCTCCTGTTCATCTTGATGTTGTTTTTTAATCCCTTATTTCAAAAGCTTTTTGGATTTAAGTTTCATGTTGATTTCTTGAAACAATAGTCCAAGTTCTGATATTTTCAGTGAATGCAGAGGGATAAATATGAGTGTTCCTAATTTAACTAACTCGCAATAACATATTTTGATGAGGTATAGAACTCTACAATTAAAACGTGTACATTTATGTGAATAAAATATAGTGTTAGCTCAATGAAAATTAAAATTATGACAGAAATAAATGCATAAAAATGAGAAGCTGATCTAAGCAATTTTCCAAGTAGACGTACAAATATGCAACAGGTGCATGATAAGGTATTCAATATAATTAGCCATTCAGAGATGCTAATATAAACCAAAGTAAGAGATTACTTGCACCTGTTAGATTGGATATTATATAGATAAATAAAATCAAAACATATTTTGACAAAGGTATGAGAAAAGTAAAATCAAGTGCTTACAATTTTAGAATTATAAGTTTGTGAGGCTGCTATGGATTATGATGTGGATTTTCTTTAAAAATTGAAAATACCACTATCAAATTCTTGAACAATTCTGAATATTACCTCATAGGAAAGAAAAGTACTAATTAGAAAAGACATCTATATTGCCAACTTCACTGCAGAATTGCCAAAGCATAAAACAACTTAGTTTCTGTTATTGTGTGTGTACACGAAAAATTTGTGACATACCCCTATAAAGCAGAAACACATAGAGACCCAGATATACACAGATATCACAATAAACTGTCAATGAAAAAGAAATTGTCATTATAATATAAGAAAAGAAAAGAAAATTAGGAAATTTTGTTGAAGGAAATAAGTCAGAAAAAATACAAACTATTATCTATTTACATGTGACCTATAAAAACGTAATTTCCAGAATACAAACAACAGATATGTAGTTTGCGAAGGCAGAGGGAACAAAATACATACGCATATTCTAAGTTACCAATTTCATTTATGAAAATATATTTTAGAAATGTAATATTCTCCAGGGTAATGAGACATACATATAATTTTCATGTAAAATATATCTTAATTAAAAAGTTATTAGTTGTTACTCCACATCTATTAGCATTCACTCAAGATAAAATTTAAATTATAATAACAAAAATATGAAGATGTGGAAAACTAGAAACATGCTAGACTTATTGCATGTTGAAAATATAATGGTAAATGATCTTGGAAATCTTTAAAAACTGCACATTTCTTTCATATATATTAATATTATTCAGATAAGTGAATATATTCACTAATTTTAGAAATCTATTTTGAACTCAAGATGGAACTTAAAGAATCATATTATCAGATAGTTTTCTGAATTTAAAGCTCACTGAATGCATACATTGACCATATTTATAAATATAAGATTTAGACTAGTATTTAAATATTAAGTATTAAAACTATACAAATCAATAAAATGTCAACATACTATATTACCATATATTTTATCATAAATATGAGAAATATAAACATTCACTTAGAAAACCTGCATACAAATGGTCATAGCAGTTTAAAGTTACAAACTGTAATTCATCTGTATGACACTTACTATAAAAAGGAAATTATAAGTATGGATTTAATTAAAAACTTATTAACATCAAAAAAAGTATTCTGAGTAAATTTAAAAAGTCAAATTCTAGACTGGACTGGATAGAGTTGGCCTTGAACATGGTCAATCTGGGTTCCATTCCAGATACCCAGTATGATCCCGTTAAACAGGTACAAGTGATTCCTAAGTATAGAGCCTGAAGTAAACTTTGAGAAGTGCTAAGAGTGGCCTCAAAAACAATATATTTTAAACAAAAACCTCAATATAATGCGACTTAACATTCATAAATAAAATACATAAAAGTGGTTTCTGGACTCAAGAATTAGAAAAAGTTAAATATGGGTTAGAAAAGCTGTAGCACAAAGTAACTTGTGATAATGCTACCGTAAAGTTTTATTTTGATTATCATAGTTATTTTGACACTACAAGTGATAAAGATATTTATATATTTCCTTGTACCTTATTAGTTTCTTCTAAGCAACATTTGTTTGCTTCACTTTGCATTGAGAGAGGTTGATAGGGAATCATACCATGTGGTATTCAGGATTTTTGTCTATATTTGTGCACAAAAATAAATCCTCACTATGCATAGGGTTTATATGCAATGCGAGGGCAATGCTATGGATTGAATAGGAGTTAGTGATGTTCAAAGTAGGGAACTTAAATCCTTAATGATCTCTCCTGCCACTCAAAATAGTAAGTGCTAAAATATATCCAGAACAGAATTGAATGAGCAACACACTTATGGCTGCTTTATCAGTGTTGTTCACTAATATGAGACAGTTTCTCAAACATCTTTAAAGTGTGAAATATATTGTAATCTAAGTTTTATAGAAAACTCTTGAGTTATTTTGTCTTTACCAATGTATTGTTCTCAAGGTGAGATTTACTGATTTGGAGTGTAGGACAAATTCTTAAAAAAAATGAATTGTCACTGGTTGGTAGAGGGTGTGGTGTTGGGATGTTTCGTGCATGAGTAGTTAACAATATTGTAAATCAAGGCACTCAATTAAAAAAAGACAGAGAAAAGAAAGGGTCCGAAGAAGGGAGAGGAGGGAAGCAAAGAGGGAGAAAGGAAGAAGGGAGGGAGGAAGAGAAGGAGAACAGAAACTAAGGAGGGAAAGAGGAAAGGAAGGAAAGAGCAGAAGAAAGAAGAGAGGATGGAGGAAGGAGGGAAAAGAAAAAGGAGGGAGTGATGGAGGAAGAGGAGTTAAGAAAGTATGAAAGAAAGGAGAGAATAAGGGAAAGGAGGAAGGGAAAGAGAAAAGGAATAAAAGAGGGAAAGCAGAAAGGAGAAAGGGAGAGAAGAAAGGATGACTGAAGGAAGGATAAAGGAGGAAAGGAAGGATTAGGTGATGAAAGGAGTGAAAGAAGTATGATAAGTCTGCGACAATTCCCTTCTCACACAGTTTCTAGAAATATTTCCTAGATGTGGTGAATGAGAATAGTAGACAGCTTTAGCTGTGAATGTATTTAGAGAAGACTTCAGCAATTGAGTATTATTTAATAAGTGGTCTAAATTTATTTTGCTGAGTATTTTTTAATAGTATTTTATTTAAGTACCTTGATTACAAACATGATTGTGGTTGAGTTTCTGTCATGTAAAGAACAACCCCCATCACCAGTGCAACATTCCCATCACCAATGACCCAATTCTTCCTCCTCCCCATCCTACCCCTGAGTGTACTCTACACAGGCTTTCTATTAGGGAAGTTTTACTATAGAAGGCACGAATATAAAGGCCAGAAGTTTTGAGTACTATTTTCCCCTAAAATCCTTTGCATACAGTATGTAAAACTGTTGATCTGAATCAGAATTTATCTCTCCCTTTATCTATTGTTTTGTTTTTCAATTATTACCCCCATCCCTCCAAAATAAAACAATCTCTATATAGATACTTGGGTAGTCACTTGAAATATCAGGGCACAAAAACCTAATGAAAACATTGCCAACTAAATATAGTGATATTTTTGATTAAAATTCTTCAATTAAATTGTTCATATTTGTATTAAATAAAATGTCTATAAACTTGAATTTGATCAGTAATTTTAATATGAGTATGTAACAAGTTAAAATAAATTTACAAATATATATGCAATACGTATTTATAGGTAGTTGGAGTACATATTTTTATTTGTTTATACACACACACAAATAAATCCAGGGTTGGTTACTCCTGGATCTGCACTCAGAAATCACTCCTGGCTCGGGAGACTATATGGGATGCCAATATAGAACCCGCATCTGTCCTGGGTCATCTGCATGCAAGGCAAATGCTCTACCACTGTGCTACCACTCCAACCCCTACATATTCTATTCTAGTTTCTATGTCTTATAAAATCTTATTTAAATTTTTATAATAATAAACATTTAATTTCTCAGCAAAAATGGGATAAATGAGAAACTTCGTATACATAATATGGTATTCTAAAATCAGCCTAGTTACACTTTTCCTCCAAAAATATTTTTGAAAGAAAAATATTTGAAAGAAAACTTTCAGTAATATCTAAGCACAATTTAGCTGCCAAAATAAAAAAATAACTAAAAATGATAATACATTGACCTTTTAAACACCAAATCATACCATTGCACTTTTCTCTAATATTTCAAAAATCAAATTTGTCACGCTGTTTTCAAGAGCTAGCAGAGCCATAATTTTAGTTATATATATTGAACACTTTGGCTTCTCATTTCAAGAGAAAATTAACTAATGTGGGAGTAAATACTGCCTACTACCATTCTAACTTTAACCTCTTTTGATATATTCAGCAATCTGTTCATTATTATTCATCAAAAGTTCTGCATGGTTAGAGATGAGAAAAATAGGGTCAAAAGATCTATGACATAACAGTAGACAAAAGCAGCTAGATCACCAGCTGCCACCATCCCTGCTTTAATTAATATTTACTGTTCTGAAAATAAGAGAGCAACTAAAAATACAGCACAGATATATAACTTTTTTTATTTAAAAAAAACATTAGAGGAGATGTTTTCTTGAATAGGGGCTGCTAAAAGAGAAAAACAGGATGGAAAAAGGCAAAATATGAGTATATTTTATAGCTATACTATTTTTGTGCTATTTTATGTATCTTAATCTTTCTGGGGGCTTCTTTTAAAGGTTTTTATTATTACTTTGCAAGTAGATCTAAAGAAATCTTGACTCCCCTGTTTTACATGATAGAAACCTTCCAGAATGTCACAAAATGCCCCATCATGTTTCAAGATGACTTCAAGTGATTTAGGAACTGGAGAGATAACTCAAGGTCTAGAGAACTTGTCTTGCGCAAAACCAACCCTGGTATGATTAATGGCACTACAGTGGTACCCTGAGCACCACTAGGAGTGTTCCCTGAGCACAGAACCAGTAGTAAGTCCTGAGCACAATCGATCCCCAAACCAAAACCAAACAAATCCCCAAACCAAACCAAACTGAAATAAACTAAGAAAATAAAAATACCCAAATGACTTAAATTCACAGCCACAGTGAAAGTTTAGGAAATTATTTTTCATTTTACAATTTCCCACAAAATCGCTTCCCCTTTTATTTCTTTGTTATTGCTACTGTTGTCCTTACAAGATTGAACCAGGAGCCCATAAAAGAGAGAAGAAAGTGCTTTAACAGTGATTTAAATTCCTGGCCCTCGTTTTTCTGTCTATAGGAAATACTCTTGCCTAGCTCCTTGAGTGGTATTGAGTTTAGTATTCAGATGAACTATAAAGGAATGAAAAAGCATATTCTTTTTTCTGAGTATTTCTGTCTAGCTATTTCTAGCTGCAACAGTCTTCCTTATATTAAATTTTGATCTTTCTACCTTATCGAAATAACTGGAATCTGCCTGATTTTCAGTCCTTTTGATACAGGCAACTAATTATTTTCAAGCACAAAGAGTAGTGGAAGGGTGAATTATTGATTTTCTTCCACTCATTAAAGTCTTGAACTACTTTTGTCAAATATGAAAGGTAAGGGGCTAGTTGCTTAATATGGAAGGGCAGATGCCAAACAATTACTTTTTCAGACATGTACAGCATTGAGTTTTTTTAATTCCACACCTCAAAAATAAAAATTTAATGATTGTTGTTGAGGAAAAGTCTAGGCATTCCCTTGGCCTCCAAGTATTTGCCAGTAGCTCCTAGTTTTCAATCTTGGCAATTTAATATTTTTATGGGTTTTACAGTGTCAAGGTCTCAGCCTCAGCATTCTGCCAGCACTTTGAATTGTCATGTTTCGAGTAAATAGTGCTGAAGGAGTCGAATAAACTCCTGAATATTTTCCATTCTTTGTTGTTTTAGTCCTTTGAGTTCTCATTACTTCCATATGCTTGAGTTTCAAATATCTGAGTGTTAGACAAACTTTATAGCTGTTTTGCTTTAAGCATTAGGCCATCCTCATTTAGCTGTCTTATACTACTTAGAAAAAGTAATTCCTGGGGCCATAGACACAGAAAACAAATGGTTGGACTGAAATTCTTAATTTTTATTTATCACGCAATATCTACAAGTTGTTCACAAACCCAAATCAACTATCTGTTCATCATCGCATATGATCCCCAAGCACTGCCAGTGCAAACAGGAGTGACCCCCGATCAGCATTATTCTGTGAGGCCCCAAAACAAAATACCACAAAAGACATTTATATCCACATTTTCAGATTAAAACAAATCTACAAACTCTTTGGACTGATATTCTAAATCTTTACTGGTTGATTATATAGTGCCTAGCAGTTTTTATCAAAATATGCTAAGAATAATAAGCATATAAAGACAAAATATGTTTGTTATTTTTGTACATATGAAAAACTTCATGTATATATTTAAGTGAATAATGAAATATAATAATGATGGAAGTAATCTTTATCTGACTTTCATGATTTAATTTTATAGCAGAAATAAATTATAATCTTACAATGATCTTATTAAAAATTTCCTTGGGGCCTGGGAGATAGTATGGAGGTAAGACGTTTGCCTTTCATGCAAAAGGTCATCGGTTCGAATCCTGGTGCCCCATATGGTCCCCCGTGCCTGCCAGGAGCAATTTCTGAGCATGAAGCCAGGAGTAACCCCTGAGCACTGCCGGGTGTGACCCAAAAACAAAACAAAAAAAAATTCCATAAAAATATTGCAAAATATAAATGCTACATTATTGCCTGTAAATGAATTTAAGTTTCATATACTGTCATTCAGTGACCACTCTGGCATAACAACATAGTCTCCAACTATTTACTCTGTACCAAAAAGTACACTAAAAGTTTGAAAAAAACAAATGAATTTTCTCTCATTGCTTGTTCTTTGTCTTGTAATGACTTCTTAAAAATCATCTGTTCTCAGGACAGACAAAATTATAGGTAATAAAGTGCTTGCCTTGTACATCAATATTCATGGTACTGAAAATGATCCCTTGAGCCTCAACAGGAAAGATGTTTGAGCACAGAGTCAGGAGAGTATGCCAGGTTTGTACCTTCCCCCTACAAAAAAGCAACAAAAACTTTCTTAAACTAAAGTTTCTGCTCATTGCACTGAATCTGAGTTAGTTAGGAAACTATCAAAAATAGTGTTTTTCCATGTTTTCAAATTTACCGATAATAATAAAAGTTATTTTTATAGCTTGAAATTATTACTTATCATCACATTCTGTGCACACATTATGTATTAATTAATATTTGATTCAGTTCATTCATAGTGTTAAAAAGTCTAGTGATTTACATTAAATTATTTTTCTTTGTCATGGCAAAAGAAGCAATACAAATAATTTAAAAGCTTTGCAATTAAGTATAAATTCTGTCTGACTCCTACCAACTTCCAGGTGAAACAATTATAATATAACCATTATATAAGTATGTGAGAATGTCTTTTCTTAAATCTCTAGTTTCCTCCTAAATATGAAGAATGTTGATTTTAGACATTTAAGCATAACATCTCTGTAGATTTAATACTGATATCCCAGTAGATATACAGCAAATTAGAGCTAAAATTATTCACTTAACCCACATAAATTTAGCAGTTTAGTAAATCTTCAGACTATGATACTGCAAGATAAGGAAATTTTAAAAATTTGTCTTTTAATTAATTTTTAAATTTCAATTATTATTTAGTTTTAACAAGGAAAATTATGTAAATTATTTATATTGCCAAAGGGCAGGTTTGGAGGTTAGGATACTGAGGTAATGATAGAGGAATGTTACACTGGTGGTGGGATTGCTGTTGAAATATTGAATGCCCCAAATAACTGTACTATGAGAAACTTTGTAAATTATAGTTTTTAAAATAAAGAAATCTATTTAAAATATATTATTTCCTTGTTTTTCTTTATTTTTTGGACAAACATTAGAAAGTGGTTAAGAAATTTGTACTAGCCATGTCAGATAATACAGGGAGAGCTGTAATTTGAATCCATGCATTCATGATTTTTACAGAAAAATTGTGCTTTTTCCATATAATTCTACTGTCTTTAATTACTTGTCTTCAAAATTACAATTCTATGAATAAAAATACTGTTTTGTAGACTTCTCAAAATGATATTTATAAATAGTTAAACAAAAATACTACCTACTTTTGGTAATGATCTTTTTAGTTTAATATTCTTAAACACTTCAATATTCTTTCAAATGATGTTGGATAAAAATCTCAGTAATCTTATTAATAAAAACTAGTGAATTTTGTTAGGATACTATAGATAAAGAAAAATTATATAGTTTCATGATATATATCACTATATTTTAATTTTATAGAAGCATATTACTCAACGACTTATTAGACTATTCCTCCTCAATTTATTTTTATATACTTGAACCATTGATCTCTCAGAATTCAGTATATGAATATCTTATATTTCGCCTTCAGTTAATATCTATGTAATATCATTAAATATAAATATATAACTCTAATATCCACTATATTCATTTCTTATATGCATTAAGCCTTAGCTTCCTTATTTAATTATTTGTTTTTCCATATTTTTCAAGAATGATTTTAACACTAACAGAAATTGAATAGGTTATAAAACAGATAGTTTGAAAGTGCAGTGAGGAGGATTTACTTTATTTAGCAAGATGGGGAGATGTTCCTTTAGAAGTGCTGATAGATATGGAAGGATGTACTTGAGATATGTGAAAGTATTCTTATTACTTTTTCTTAGTGCAATTATATGCATAGGGGCAATGATTATTATGCAAGTGTACACCTATGAGAGAGGGGTGAACAAGTAAAATGCAGTAGCATTACTGAATAGTCTAGCAACTCATCTAAAATTATAAAACAAGAACACCAGCTGACAAAGCATGACTTTCTTTAACCACAGTATAGATCAGATCATGAATTTCACATTTAATTTACTCAGAGTTGAAATTTATTGTGCATTGAATATATTCTTGCCAGCCCATATGGTACTCCAAACATTGATCACTGAGTATAAGGTCAAAGAATCCCTAGACATGCTGGATGTAGCCCCAAAGCAAACAAATATTATTTTTATGGAAAAATACCATATTTTCTGACCAATGAGATGACTGGGCATATAAGACAACTCCCTAATTTTCCTGTTAAAATATAGGGTTTGGGCTATATTCACCACATAAGACTCCCTCTCTTTTAACACACACCAAATGGAAATTAAAAAATGTAAGGGAAAAAGAGTTGAACCCTCAAAGGTTAACAGTATATGTTGAATAAAGCTAGACTTTGGAGTGCCAACAAATCATTTTACATCTGTCCTTTGTAGTAAGTGACTGTGATTTTTTAAATTTTGATTTACTTTGAGAACAGGGAGAGGGGATGCCTTCAAGAGCAGCTGGCTGGGGTGCAGTGATTATTAGGACAGCTAGAGGGAGACAGAGCTCCTCTTCTGTGTCCCATAAAAGTTGACCACTGGACTGAGCACCAGAAAGCTGAATACCTGGATGCTAGATGGGATGCTGTGCTCGGTAACTCAGCTCCTCTGTGTGCCTGAACAATGAATCAAGACAAGCAGAGGAGCGAGTGATGACACCTGGTAGTTGGATGGGATGCAGTGGTGAGAGGGTGGTGATCACTTGTCCCTGAAACTGGAGTAAGTTTCAGTATGCTGTATACCAGCATATAAGATGATCCCCTATTTTTCATAATTTTTTCATAGGTTAAAAGTCACCTTATATGCTGGAAAATATGGTAAGTATTCTATCAAAGGAGACAAAAAATGTTCAAGCTTTTATTAAATTGCATTTTTAAATATGACATATTTGTGAAATATTTATATATGAGCAATATCTTCTATGTTCAAAGCAAAATGATTTTAGTCTTCTTTGAGACATTTTAATCTGAAATAGGGAAAACAATAATATGTCACTAAAGTTTAGTGAATATATAATTCCCTGTATAGCCTCACATTTCTTGGGGCAGAAAAAGAAATTGACGCATGAAGAATAAAAAGATCAAGGACAGAGGGCGGGGGAAAAAAAAAGATCAAGGACAAACAGACTATATGGGCCCAGTTCCAATACCAACTCTGAGCTTCTTCTCTAAAATTCTGAACTAATTCTAGAATTACTACCAGAGTAATTCTTTTTTTTTTTTTTTGGATTTTTTTGGGCCACACCCAGTGACGCTCAGGGGTTACTCCTGGCTATGCGCTCAGAAGTCGCTCCTGGCACGCACGGGGGACCATATGGGAACCGGGGGATCGAACCGTGGTCCGTCCATCCTAGGCTAGCGCAGGCAAGGCAGCAGGCACCTTACCTCCTGCGCCACCTCCCGGCTCCCTACCAGAGTAATTCTAATAGTATATCTAACCAACATTTTCTTGGAATGTGAAATTTTCACTTCTCACATATCAGAATCTTTTATATACATATAACAAAGTTGCTTTTTAGAAAGTGAGTTTTATATGTTCTCCTATTAATTTAATCTCTTTCTCAGAAAATATACAAGAGCATAAATGGACAAGGACAGTATAATTTCTCATTGCTAACTTTTATTAAATGCAGTTATTAATGTCAATCTAACTTTCTATGTCTTTGCTTCAGTGGTTCTTATACAGAAATTAATGTAGAAAATAGGAATAAAGTGGGCTTTATTTGACACTTTTTCCTACTAAATACATTTATTCCAAACCATGAAAAAATATTAAAGTGGTATGGTATGTATAAAGAAAAAGAGTGGGTTTTATGTACATAATGTTAGTTATTATAGTTGTGCTACTTAGATTATAGTTTTTAAAAGCAGAAAGAAATTTTAACTTTATACAAATTGTACTCAGTCTGGTTGCGCTAACATTAAAATACTATAAAATTCTTTTTTGAGGAGGGGCAGTTAAAATGAAGTGTGATTTGTTTGCCACTGTTTTCCAATATCTAGGTCCTGCAATGTAGATTTTTTGTTTGTTTCTCAGTCTCACACAGTGACACCCAAGAGTTACTCTTGGCTGTGTGCTCAGAAATGTCCCTGACTTGGGGTCCATATGAGACGCTGGGGAGTCGAACCATGGTCTGTCCTAGGTTATGCCTTGCGCCCAGTGCTGCCGCTCTGCCCTCCCTGTAATGTAGGTTAAATCTGAAGTTTCTTCTCTTGGATCACAGTGAAGGTTTATTCACAAGTTTGTTTTGTTGATTTATATAACCATCTTTTGTGTGTGTTCACATGAACACCTCTTTGTATATGAAAGAGATAATAATAAAAACATATTTTTCTGTCTTTCTTTTTATAAACAACTAAACTCTCCAGAGACTTCACCCTGATGTACTAATATAATACTGATCACCTCCATAAGGCACCTTCTCTCCAGAAATCACCAAATTAAAGATAAGAAATAAGTGTACTAATTTTTTAAAGGATACATAAATATACTTCATAGCACCTGCTTTTGAAAGATCCACACCACCACCAAGAAACTATTAATGGATGAAGCATTTGTTGATAACAGGATAGCAACTAACCTATTGATAAACTGAGATTTCAGCATTTGTAATATTTTCATTTTTGGGGGTGGTCAACCTGACTATGCTAGGGTTATTCCTGGTCTAAGCTCAGACATTGCTCCTAGCACTCAAGGGGGACCTATATAGGATGCCATGATTCAAACTTTCCTGGATCGGATGCATGCAATGCCTTACAACTGTGCTATTTTTCCAGCCCTGATTTTCTTTGAAAATAAAAATAAATATAAAGATAAGTAATGTAAATGACTATATATAATGTAAATGACTATATGTAAGTATGAACATCTTTATTATTAATAATTGCTAAGGACAACCTAGTTTGAACAAAATTGACAAATTATATATTTATATGGACTTGTCATTATATTTATATTACAATAAGGATTGTTTTAGTAGAACAAAGACTAATTTTTTCCAATGACTATATATGGCAACTAATTATATAACAATTAAGAAACATAATCATATATTAATACTATAAAGATGATGCTGATTTGTTCTTAGAAAGAAATTTAGATATATTTAGAATTAATGGTTCAAGTGAGTTAAATAATTTCTTTGACATTTTCTCAAGAGGTAAATTTTTCCTCATATTGTGCAACTCTGAAAGTACAGTATATTATGGTCTAAAAATGAGATAAATATTACATGTCTTTCTCCAACTTATATGAACACATATCCTTTTTTATTGAGTATAGTCAAGGATAACTAAGAAAAATTGGGGACTACAAGTACATGACATTTGCTTTTAAATTTCTCTTCTATGCTACAAGAATAACTTGAAAGGAATATGGTTCAATGATAAACTAAAAATGACAAAATTGTCATATATATTATTAAACATTGATTTTAAATACAATTTAAACAGGGACTTAAAATACATTTTGGTATACCTATACTGCATAAAATAAGGTATTCTTTAATATAATTTAAATTATTTAATCTTAAAATATTTCTTTTTGTGAAAAAGTCAATTTGAGAAATAAACTTTAAGTGTAATTTTAACATCTAATTTAAACTGTAACTGAATTTTGATCTTGTTTTTTTCTAACATTTTAATTCCACGAAATGTAAATATCAAATAGCAAACTGAAAAGAGAGAGAGAAAATAGAGTGAAGAGAGAGAAAAAGAGGGAGAGAGTGAAATTTCTCGGCTAGAGCGATAGTGTTACTAGTTATAAATGCTAATGTGAAGACACTTATCTTGCACATAGCTGAGTGGCACTACATATGTCTCCCCAGCATGAACAGAGGTGATCTCTAAACACAGAGGCAGTAGTAATGCTCTCAGCATTTCTGGGTGTAGCCACCAAATTAAAAAATAACAGCAAAAAATGAAAGTTCATTGTGAGGGGAGGTCGAACCTCTTGCTGGTGGTCTGAGAGTCCAAAAGTAACTCCCAAAGAGAAACATTAAATCTCATTCTTCTGACCTCCTCTTAGAGGAGACCCCAGCAACAAATCCCCCACAAATAATCCACTTGAGGCATAGAAGTTAGGGGACAAAAGGTTTGGCGAATAAAGTTTTTTGTCAGTCTGATCAGCCTTCCGACCCAGCCATCAACTCTGGCAAAAGACCTCATAGTCTCCCCCACAAACTCTTTTATTTCTCACACAATCGCCCTCACCTGGAAGATCCAGGTGGGACGACAAGCACAGAACTAATAATAGAATAATTCTTTTTTTAGAATACTCTACAGTTCATAAATATATAGGATTCTTAGTAAACTATGTCCCTCTCCCAAGCAAATGTTGAAATTCTACATACCCAACAGAACATGACCTTATTTGTAAAAACATGACATATATAATTAGTTAAGAAATGCTCCTATAGTTGAGTTAAACTCAACACACACACATAAACACACAGAGAAAATCCCATTTGATAATGATGATGAAAGATTTTGTAATGAATATCTTAAAAGATACTTCATGACAGTGATTGCTACCAAATCATCAGGCAATAGATGGAACAAAAGTTTGAATATAGCTATTAAAGTAAATAACCCTGCCATTTTTCATTTAACTATGTATTTATAACATAACATATACCATTTTTCATTTAACTATGTATTGTTTCTATAACTATAGTAAATATGACATTGCCCATGTAACTATGAAAAATACATGTATACAATTAATGCTTGCCACTTTTAGTATTAGAAAACAGGTCAACATTACACCAGGACTTATAAGTCATATGCATATGTGTGTTTCAATTTCCAATTATAAAGGAAAATTATATCAGATTTATAATCATTAAGTTTCTTGAGTGTCATTCAACATATTTCTTCATCTATGACAGAGACTAATATAGAATTAAAACCTGGATGGAAACAAACACCAGCTCCTTCCTGGACTAAGCACCAATAAAATTTTAATAAAACATGGAAACAAAATTTTGTATTTTAAAATCTTAAATAAATTATGTGGCATGGGGTCTGAGTTCATTTTTCTCAGACCCCTATCTCATACCATACACAAAAGTCAATTCAATATAGATTAGCTGTTTTTAGACATGAATCCTAAAATTATATTAAAGAAACATAGAACATTTTATGTCAATCTAAAGGCATCTTCAATAATTCATGCCAATTACGAAATAAATCAATACAAGCCTAAACAAATGGGTTTACATCAAATTGATGTTTTTAAACTGCAAAAGAAACAATGGTTAGAATGAAAATACATTTTATAAACTATAAAGATAATTATTAAGTATTTATTTGACAAAGCATTTATATATAATATTCATAAAGCACTTATAAAATGACTAGCAGAAAAACAACCTCATCAAAATTGGGGAGAATAACTGAAAAGTTATAAATTGAGGTTACATATAATATATATGCGTCCGTATATATACACATATATTTCCACTTCTTAGCATCTACCCATGAGGTCAAAGGCACTATTTCAAAATTATATGTGTGATCAAAGTTCAATAAACAATCCAAAGTGTCCAAAAACAGTACAATGAGTAAAGATAAAGATACTATGGTTTTGTTTCATTATACCTGCAGATGCATAAAATCTTTTCTTGGTGTCTTATTAAACATGTTTCTTCCTCCCCAGTCTCATTCATGTTATTTTGTGAAGCAAGATTTAACTTTTATTCTTATGACTGCGTAGAAGTTATCATATAAACATTTAAACCATATTTACTTTATAAATTTCTCTGTTGTATAGTATTTAGAATTCATCTCCGTCTTGGCTATTGCGCACATATGTGATGTCTATATATTTGAATTATTGTTTTTGCATTCTTTGAATAGCTATCAAAGAAAGGAATTGCTAAATTACATTGTAAATCAATTATTATTATTTTATATTCCTTATGCTACTTTTCACATAGGCTAAACAAATAAATGTTCCCCACTACTGTACTGGGAGTTATTATTTCTCTGCTTCCTTGCTGAAACTTCCTGACAGGCTTGTAAATATAGAACATTATTATAGTGTATTGAGATATCACAACATTTTGATTTGACATTCCCTGGAAAAATATAGGCTTTTTTTACAGGTCTGTTGCTGATCTTTATTTTATTCTTTTATACATTGTCTGCAAGGAACACTTTCATTATTAATATTCTTATTTGGTTATAGTTATTTTCTTATATTTTGTGATTTCTTTAGTTTAGTTACTGCATTGCATACCAACACTTTCCCCCATTCATCAAGGTATCATATAGTCTTAGTGATAGGTTCCTCCACACACACTATGTAAAACATATTTTCTCATTTATTTTGTTTTGCTTTTGTTCATTTGTCATTGGAGGCACAAACTTGAATAAGTTCCTGAGGCTAATATCATCATTGAGTGTTTTCCTATATTTTAAATATATGCTTAAGCATATTTATCCAATACCAATGTTTTCAATATATTTTAAATTGATATTGGTTTTAAATTGATATGGGTGTTTGGTATAATTTAGTATCATGCTTCTGAATTTAATTATACACTTATTTCAATATTTTTTACTACTACTATTTTATACTCATATTCTTTATCATAAGCTAACAATATATCTATGTGAGAAATTTATATAGACTCAATTCCTTATATATAAGTACATATAAATGCTACATATAATGTAGAATATATATTATTTATAAATAGAGGTGTAATACAACAGGAATTGAAGCATGGAGCATTAGTTCAACTAGTTAATTTAGTTGGTCACTTTAAATCTTGCCCATTTAAAAAGGTATCCAATCAAATAGACTGGAATGGCCAAGTGTGGAGATGGCAGCAGATAAAAGGACATCCCAGATAGATTCTTCTCTCTTCCTCTCTCTTTTCAACCATTCACTAACACCCAGAAAGAAGGAATAAAAAAATCTTCTTATGCTTTACAAAATAAAGAATCAATTAGGGCTTACCTATTCTAGGACAGTCTTTAGTACCAGGCAAATTCTCATGCTCATCTGACAGAAGCAAGTCTATGTAAGAAATATGGGTTTTGATCATCTAATTGACCAAAATTATGTATTCTTATAAATGAACAGTTCTAATTATTATTGTTTTAATAAAAT
>PVKC010007853.1:0-28931 GCA_004027635.1 Crocidura indochinensis | reverse complement strand
AATGGCAAATATTATCCTTAATGGAGAAAAACTAAAAGCCTTTCCTCTAAATTCTGGTACAAGACAAGGCTGTCTGCTCTCACCACTCCTCTTCAACATAGTACTGGAAGTTCTTGCTATAGCGATCAGGCAAGTAAAGGATATCAAGGGAATCCAGATAGGAAAGGAAGAAGTTAAGCTCTCATTGTTTGCAGACGACATGATACTCTACCTAGAAAACCCTAAAGAGTCTACCAAAAAGCTTCTAGAAATAATAGACTCATATAGCAAGGTGGCAGGCTACAAAATTAACACACAGAAATCAATGGTCTTTTTATACATTAACAATGATAGGGAAGAGAAGGAAGGCAATCCCATTCACAATAGCACCACACAAAATCAAATATCTTGGAATCAATTTGACCAAAGACACGAAGGACCTATACAAAGAAAACTATAAATCCCTGCTCCAAGAAATAAGGGAGGACACACAGAAATGGAAACATATACCCTGCTCATGGATTGGCAGGATTAACATCATTAAAATGGCAATTCTCCCCAAAGCATTATACAGATTTAATGCGATCCTTATAAAGATACTCATTTAAAGAAGTGGATCAAACACTTATGAAGTTCATCTGGAACAATAAACACCCTAGAATAGCTAAAGCACTCCTAGGGAAAAGGAAAAATGGGAGGCATTACTTTCCCCAACTTTAAACTGTACTACAAAGCAATAGTTATCAAAACAGCATGGTATTGGAATAAAGACAGACCTTCAAATCAGTGGAATAGGCTTGAATTCTCAGACATTGTCCCTCAGACATACAAGTATCTAATTTTTGACAAAGGAGCAAGAAATCCTAAGTGGAATAGGGAAAGCCTCTTCAATAAGTGGTGCTGGCAGAACTGGTTAACCACTTGCAAAAAAGCGAAAATAGACCCCCAGTTAACATCATGTATGAAGGTGAAATCCAAATGGATTAAAGATATCGATATCAGACCTGATACCATAAGGTATATAGAACAACACGTCAGTAAAACAATCCATGACATCGAGACGAAGGGCATCTTCAAGGAGGAAACTGCTCTTTCCAAACAAGTGGAAGCAGAGATCAACAGATGGAAATACATTAGACTGAGAAGTTTCTGCACCTCAAAAGAAATAGTGCCCAGGATAAAAGAGTCACTCACTGAGTGAGAGAAACTATTCACTCAACACCCATCAGATAAGGGACTAATATCCAAAATACACAGGGCACTGTATATTTCAAGAATCAAACACCTTAGTGAGAAAGCATTTGATAAGGTGTTTGATTCTTGAAGCTGTCTTTGGCTTCAGTGTCATGAACTGTTCTGATAGCAAGGTCTTTAATCCATTTTGAGTTGTTGGATTCTGTTTGCTAGTATTTTGTAGAGAATCTTAGCATTTGCTTTTATTTTGTTGAGGATCTTTGCATCAAAAATTTGGGCCAGTAATTCTCTCTCTCTCTCTTTCTCTATCTCTCTCTCTCTCTCTTACTCTCTCTCTCTCTCATCTCTTTCAGTCTTTTTGCTTTTGGTATTAGGGTGATGTTAGCTTCATAGAAAATTGAGGTGTTTCTGTTTCTTCAGTTTCCTGGAAAAAGCTGGAAAAGGATTGGCAGTAGTCCTATTTAAAGGTTTGAAAGTATTCACTAGTGAATTTATCTGGTCCAGAACTTTTGTTTTGGGGAAGACTTTGATTACCATTTCAATTTCCTCATTAGTGATAAGTCTGTTCAGGTATTCTACATCCTCTTGGTTCAATCTTGGGAGGTTATAGGAATTCAAAAATTTGCCCATTTTTCCCAGACTCTCTTGTTTTGTGGCATATAGTTTCTCAAAGTAATCTTTGATTATCTGTAGTAGCTGTTGTGACATCTCCCTTTCATTTCTAATTATGTTTATTGGGGCTCTCTCTTCATATTTGTATTTCATATATGTGTAAAGTTTCATAGTTATTTTGATATACTAAGCATTTTAAATCAAATTTATATTATTTTCTTTATAGCACATTAATTCATTTTAAATTCATTGAAATAGTTTGTTACATGGAAAAAAGGTAGAAGTTGGAAACTCTATTACCTTATTTTATGGTGTATAAGACGACTTTTGAAACAAACAAAAAAAAGTCAACTAAAATCGGGAGTCGTCTTATATGCCCAGTGTCTGAATATTGCCACAAAACGAATTTTCCAACTCGATCCTGCACCAATCACTGCAAGGCTGCTCAGACCACCTCTCTACCTTAGCCAATCCAAGCAGGCTTTTGATGCATGCAAATTAGACTATGTTCTGAACCGAATCTACACTGTAAAAAGCCTGCTCAAATGGGCCAGAGTCAGAGAGGGTGTCTATTACAGTATACACTTTGAACCTTTGCTTGTTGTGATTAGCTCACTGTGGTACATACAGTTGCAGCACGGGAACATTCTGTCTTATACAGCGAATATAGGCCTAAACCTATGTTTTAACTGTGAAATTAGGGGGTCGTCTTATACGCCTGGTCGTCTTCTATGCTGGCAAATATGGTAGTTTCTCTTCTCCCAATAGGAACTTAATCTTGAGAAAATGTAGTTTTATTAGACTTCAGTTTTTTATGAAATATTTTTTATTTAAAATATGGTATGGAGCCATTCGGGGGGAGGAAAAAAATATGGTATGGAGCTAGAGAGATAGTACAACAGAAGGTTTGTTGTATGCAGCTACCTTGACTTTGATCCATGGCACATGTGGTAACTCTTGTACCACTAGGAGTGGTCTCTGAGTGAATTCTTATTAAGTTCTAAGTACTTCAGGGTTTGGCTCTTAAACAAACAAAAAAATTAAAAATTATAAAATAAAAATAAGAGATGGTATATCTTTTGACTACTTTCTCAATTTAATTTTTAATATTAAACACTCAAGGCCAGAGAGATAGTTCAACGAATTAGGTGCTTGCTTTTTCCATGGCCCCCTCTTATACTATATGGTCTCCCCAGATACCTACAAGACTTTTATTCCTGGAGGTGATCTCTATAGTACAGTGCTAGGAGAAAGAGCCATGTCAGTGGTGGCTATAAAACAAACAAAATTTTAATAATAAACTTAACACTTTTTATTCTAATATATTATTTAAGATTGCATGAGTGAAATGATTTAGTGAAGTCATTTAAAATTGTATGTTTTAAGTTTAGTTGAACTTAATAAAATCATGTATATTAAAATGTTTCTATACTTTTAGGTAGACTTTAAAGACATACTAATTAAAGCATGATGTATATTTTCATATATAACTATTCAGAATTCCCTCTTATATGTTACAATATATAAATGAAAACACATACTTTATGCATGTTCAGACATTAGATGTAGAGATAGTTTATTTTGGTAAAATAGCCTTATATTATTTTTATTAATGATGACATTTGGACTTGCTTAATCCAGTGAGAAAAGTAATTAATGATCACTTTGAAATATTTGAATATTTCAGTCCCAAAATGGATTTCTTATTTATATATGCTTACTTCTGTTTTTCTTTATTTTGCTTAAGCAAAAAAAAATAGAAGATTATAAGATTGGAGTTTGTATTAAGCAATGTTTTAACAGCCTATGTTTTAAATTATGTATAAATATCCCAGTTAAATTATAAAGTATGTGTAAATGAGTTTTTAATTTGGAATAATTTAAAAATTACAGACTATAGTCTATAAGTCTGGAAATAAATTTAATATTTTTTAAATATATGATAATACATCTATAGTATAAAGTAAGTTATAGTATAATATGATTATAAGTTTAAAGGAAGTTATAATATAAAACTATAACTTGAAAGGGACTTGAAAGTTATTATGGAGTAAGCGTTATTTGTCTTGCATGTTGCTGATACCAGTTTAATTCCTGGTATCATATATGGTGCTTTGAGCCCCACGATGGGTCCATTATGAGCACAGAGACAGGAATAGCCCCTGTGGTTTGTCCAACTCAACCCCAACTTTAAGGATGATTGAAAAAAGTAGATTTAATTAGCAAGTTATATGAGTCTTTAAAGGATCTTATAGATATAATGACTAGGTCAAAAAGAGATCGAAATAGAGAAATATGGAATCCTAACATTTGATTGACATGTTGATACCTTGAGCAATTGACATTTGGGTTTAGTAATCATTCATTATGTTTGCTAAGATTTGACATCCTTCACTCATGTTCCCTGAAGTATTTGTGGAGAAATAGATTAAACAGAGTAAATTCTAAAACTCAAGACTCCTGTACTTTGGACTCATCTTATATTTGTCCTAGATCTGGCTTTTGAAATGACATCAATTCTAATAATTCTATTCTCCCTTAAAGACAGTATGCTCAAAATTAGAATTGTGTCAGAAAGTAATAAAAGCATATGAAAATAAAGTGGTCAAATTTAAAGAAAAATTTTGACACTGATTTAAAAAAAAGGGAAAAAATGCAATTTCAACCACATAAAACTAAAATTTTGATTAAAATAATTAAAAATCATTTTGAATCTTAAGGAATATATATTTGAAAAAATATATTTCATTATTGAACAAAATCAACAGATTATGATATCATTTTGATCTGACAAGCTCCAAATTTCTTACTATATAAGCATTGAACATATAAAACAACTTTAACATTGCATTAATAATAGTATTTTATAGAAATGCCTGTATGAATTTCAGAGCATATGGAAGACATTTTGAAGGACAGGTTTAAGAATGTCTAAGATCTAGAATATATTTTGTGATATATGCGTTCTTCATAGTTGAAATTCACTTTTTGTAGCAAATCTAAGTCTGATTTAATCTGACATAGTTTTATGTAAATGGCTTCCTGAAAAGAATAATGTGGAGAGAAATTGTTGAGAAAATCTTAAATGTTTTATTTAGTGTAGCCAAACTAATCAATTCTTATCAAAAGCTTTGGTTTCTTAAAGCAGGAAAGAAAAGATTCCTTGAAATGAATGAGAATGATTAAAGAAACCAAATTAATCTTACGTATCCTGATAGTTAATGTTTTACTTAGAAACCCTTTGTGGCAGAGAATGGGGAAAATAGATGAAACAATTTGGTTTCTTTTGTATTTCTTTTGATTAGAGCATATTTTGCTAATAAAGATCTTGGAAAGAGTTGACTATTATGTCTATATAACCAAAACAATGTGATGAAAGTAATTTTTGCCATTGTCCAGATGTTTTAAAAAATATCCAGGTGCTTAACTTCACATAGAGAAAAAATGAAAATCATTAGCCAAATATTTTCCTTTTTCCTTTGATATTTACCTCCTTTCTGTAGACTTGGCCACATTGGCCATGATCTTAGAATTTTGAATATGGCACAATAGATTATGTGGAAACATAAGAAATACTTTTTCTGAGGAAAAAATAGATTTACTTATTATTTTTATTTGTTATTGTTTGGGCATGATTTTATGGTATTCTATTTTGGTTATTTCATAAATTTATAGGACATTATTTGACTGGTACAGTGACTTACTGTATTTCTTTGAGGTCATCACATCTTATGGCTTGCCCTTGGGTTTGATTTATGGGGCATTTCTAATATGCCTTGAGAATAAAGTTGTTTGGGGGCAGTTCCTCAATCTTTCCAAAGGTGGCATCTGAGATTTATCTAAACCAGGAGGCTTCTTGGCCATCATTTTTCTTTAGGCCCAGCAATGACAAAGAGCAATGGCTGTTTCAATTGGATGTAAGAACACTTAGGGTTTGTCTCAGAAGAATCAAAGATTTCAGATCTTCTAAAAGATTGTTTGTACTCTTAGGGGGTCTTAAGAGGGGTCAAATGGCTTCTAAGAGTTCCTTAGCTGGGTGGTTAAGGGATTGTATTAGGGAGGCGTATGTAGTTAAGGTAAAGAGGCTCCTAGGGTTTGTAAAGCTCATTACACTAGGACTTTAGCTGTTTCTTGGGCAGAGAGGTCGAAGGCTTCCACATTGGAAATTTGCAAGGTGGCCACCTGGGCTTCTCTTCATACTTTATCATAGTATTATCTCTTGGATGTAGTCTCTTCTACAGATTCGGCTTTTGGTAGGAGGTTGCTTGTGAGCCAGTAAAGAACAGTAAAGAAAAGAAAGACTTGTAGTTCCCACTTAGAGCTGCCAACAAGGCAAGTTGCTTTGTAGTGCACACAATGGGAGCTTATGAAGACCAATTTGGGTGTGAAAGTGGATGTCACAGGGAAGTACTGCCAACCTCTACTCTCTATGAAAGAAAGCGGCAGTGTTGGAACTAACCAGAAGTGCAAAATGAACCACAGCGAGCTCTGTAGCGGGAGGCGGTGCATCAGCTGGCATTTCTGTGACCCTTTGCACTCTACCTAGGTCCTTCATCTAGGTGTTTTCTTAAATAGACATTATAACTGTACATTATGTATTGTTAGCTATATTTTAGTGTGATGAGCCAGAGACCACTAGGTAGTGATAATAATTTATCTATAGATTCACTATATTTTGAATAAGTGAAATAATATATAAAATGCTCAAAGAGTTCATAGTTTTCCAATACTAAATTTTGAAACTGACAATGTGGATAAATAGACAAGTGTCATCACTTGTTAAAACCATGAAATTAATAGGTAAGACTCTTACTAATCTGCCTTAAAATGGTATTTTTCCATTCTCTCTAAGAACTGAGATGGAGATATTTTTAATATTTAAATATTTTGAATATTATTATATTTGCTTAGAGATTTTCTAGCTTTACTATTAAACTAGTCGCCATCAAGAGGTTTCAGGAGGGCCAGAGAGATAGCACAGCGGTAGGGCATTTGACTTGTATGCTGCCGATTCGAACAGAGGGTGTTTCGAATTCCAGCATCCCATATGGTCCTCAGTGCCTGACAAAAGTGATTTCTGAGCGCAGAGCCAGGAGTAACCCCTGAGTGATGCCGGGTTTGACCCCTCAAATAAACAAACAAACAAAAGGAAAAAAGAGAGAGAAAAAAGAAAAAAAAGTTTCAGGAAACTGATATATGTGTGTATATAAAGAGATACATATATATGTATATTCATCCATGTAAAATAGCACAATTACCTTGTCAAAATTAAGTGTTTTCCACCTCTTTGTCTAGGTTTAATTTTCATATAAATTCATCAATGTTAAATGGTATAATGTACCTTGCATCCTATGTAGAATTTCTGTTCACTAACAGTCATACCTATATCTGATTTTTCTAACCACTTTTTTTCTAAATAAACATTTTTCTAACCACTTTTCTAAATAACTGTTCATTGTATGTTCTAGTGGATGTGTAGGGTTCTTTTTCCCCCTTCATTTGTCACCAAACACACATACACACACAATACAGTGGAGCAAACGTTCTTGAGCTTATATTTACACAAACACACACACATATATACACACATATATATGGACAGTAAAATTTAAAAATGAGATTGCCAGCCAAGAAGATATGATCATTAAGAAAGTAAAAAACAAAAAGGAACTTTAGTCTGAAGAAAAATATTTTTAAAACTTATCTGATAAGATATTTATCTCTGAAAAATATAAAGAACTTATGATTCAACAAGAGAACTTAGTTGGTTTGAAGAATGGGCCAAGGATCTGGAAATATACCTCATCAAAAGCAGATACAGAGATGGCAAATAAGCTTAGAGAAAGTTGCTCAATATCATATTTCACCAGGAAAATATAAACTAAAACAAAGAAAGACAGCTTTACACTTATTAGAATGGTACAAAAAAGCCCTTTATTAACACCAAATTCTGACAAGTATGTGGAGAAATAGGAACTCTCATTCATAGCTGATAGGAATGTAAACTGTATAGTTTCTTTGGAAGATGGTTTGGTTTTATTTTAACAAAGTTAAACATAGTCTTATAAGTACCAATAAGTATTTTCCTAAGTATAGGAATTAGTAAATGTAAAGAGTTACTGCAAAGAAAAAGAAGAGAGAGATTATTTGAACCTCTATGTTTGTTGCTTAATTTTTCTATTAACCTAAACTTACTCTAAAAACTAAAGTCTATCTTCAAAAACTGGACAGTTTGAGAAAATACTAAGAATTTGTATATGCCGGGCTGGAGAGATAGCATGGAGGTAGGGCATTTGCCTTGCATGCAGAAGGTCATTAGTTCGAAAATCGGCATCCCATATGGTCCCCGAGCCTGCCAGGAGCGATTTCTGAACTTAGATCCAGGAAGAACCTCTTGAGTGCCGCTGGGTGTGACCCAAGAAAGCAAAAAAATAAGGATTTGTGTATGCAATATTGTTAAGGTTCAGTCCACATTTCCTTGGGACCCATGGAAAATTTGCAAATAAGATTGTGAGTTGGCTGAAACGAGGAGGGGAACAGAGAGTGGTAAATATGCATCAACCACGCTCTCATTATCATATTGTATATTTGAGATGGAAAATTTATTTCTTTATTATTTCTCAGAAGTTTTTCACAAATCAAAAATGCTTATAAAACACTAGAGTTAAGGAAAACTTTTCTTCAGCATAGGAAAATTCTAATGTTCCCAAAAGGGGACCTAGAACTAATACAAAAGTTAAAAAAAAATTGTTGTGCATGTGACTGACCCCAATTCAAGCCCTGGCACTACAATAGCTCCCTGAAGACCACCGAGAGTAATCCATGAGTACAAAGACAGG
Organism: Crocidura indochinensis; assembly: GCA_004027635.1. Lineage (NCBI taxonomy): Eukaryota > Metazoa > Chordata > Mammalia > Eulipotyphla > Soricidae > Crocidura > Crocidura indochinensis. Next base: position 20,307 of record PVKC010007853.1, on the reverse strand, counting down.
AGTAAGATCTGAACAATCCCACGTGTAACTTAAAAAAAAGAAAGATTTATTTCTGTTTCTGGACACTTTAAATACAAGAGTTTGAAATTTAAACTCAGTATAAAGTAGTGTTTATTCTTAGGCATCAGTCATAAGTAAACTCACAGAATTTTCTATATTTATTGTATCTAAACTACATTTAGAATCACATATTATAGTCTTATATTTAGAAGCACATACTAATCATTAACCTACTGAGAAGAAACAACTACATTTTGAAACTTTCTTTTCCCAAGGCATAATGAGAAAAACCTTAAAAGTCTTAAAATAAAAAATGCATTATGGTACTAAAAATAAAAAAGCATGGCATACATAATTTATTATATATCACATCTAAGCAAAATATAATATGGAGAGAAATGCTAAATCATTCATTTCAAATTAAACTAGCAGTAATAGATTTTTTTTAAAAAGTAGAAAGACTTATTTTGTCATATATATTGATTATGATTATGTAGATTTCATTTTCTCCAATCATCAAGAGTTTTTATTCAAAATATAAATTAATAAAAGTTAAGGAAATAGATCAATCTTAGGAGCTGGAGATTATTAAGTATTTTAGTATGTTTTTCAAATGAATTGAATTCCTATTAGGAGAAATATTTTTTGATATATTCATAATTACTGTACTGTACTTTTATTTGTTATTTTACAAGAATAAGGAATAATGTGCTAAAGAGCATAATCATATATAAGTACAGTGCCTTAGAGTTTGACTTTTTAGATGAAAAAAGAACGTTAATGTTTACTTTCTACTCTTAATATCCTAACTACCAATATAGAGTAAGCTAATGATAAAAGATCCATAGTTTATAAGTACAGCAGGCAGGAATTTGTATGTGTAGAAATATTTGTATGTGTAGAAAATATTTCTCTAACTTTGAAATGATTATGGTGGGAAAAATTATCCTGTGTCTTATTGATTTCTGTTTTGTGGCATTAAGTGTGTACATACAATTAATAATGGTATTTTATAGAATTTTAACCTGAATCTATTAATTATATATAATATGTTTTACTTTCATATGTATTTATGTTTTCTTCCACTGTACAGGAACTTGGGAGACATTCAACAGTGGAGTTGCAATAGAGAAATTTAGAGAAAATAAAACCATGATTTTTTCTGAGCAATTACTACCAGTACAAGAGGTAAGTGAAGAGGAAAAGATGGTTATTTGCTCATTTAATTGAATCATCATATGTTAGTGAATGCTATATGAGTTAATAGGTTGTCTTTTAATATTTACATATGACATCAAACCAGTCTAGTGTAATCATTGTTCTCCTTGCACAACCTCTACTGAGGGAAGAATGAAGCTCTGAAAGCCAACAGTTGGCTGTTTTCATCCAAATTATTGTTTGTAACTTAAGAATTTGGCCCACATATGCAAGGTCACCTTACCCACTCTACTATCATTCCAACCCGAATAAACATTTTTTAGTACAATGCTATGCCATTTATATGCTGGCATTAGTACAAATAATGAAGATGTAATATGCATCTATTGCAGTTTAAATTTTTTAATTTAATTAATGAATCATGATTTACAAAGTTATTAATAATTGTGCTTTAGGCATATTAGTTCAACATCAGTCCCACTACCACTGTCAACTCCCTCCACCCGTGTTCCCATACTCCATCATATCACTTCCACATCCCATTCCCATTTTCCACCTGTCACTTTGACAGGTACATTACAAAATTCGGTGCTTGCAGCTTAGAGTTCTTGTTTCAGAGTTGTTGACTCGGTGCTTTGGATGTGTAGCTTCACCATTCTCCCACAAGGCACACATCAGAAGACAAAGAATGTGACTGAGCAGTAAAATACATGTTACACGTATGTGAGGCCCTAGGCTCACACTCCAGTGCTACATCAAACAAGGACATAATAGCACAGTTTTAATAGAGAAATTCAGGAAAAAATATAAATGTTACTATAACCAGAAATTATAATAGCTACTTTGAAGTTAGCAGTATATATTAAAAAAGTATTTGAGACTGGACATTTAGGACATCAAGCAGGGTTCTTGCTTTGTATACAGCTGATCCAGGTTCATTCACTGTCACTCTGTATGTTCTTCTAAGTCCTGCAGGAGATCCCTGAACTCAGAGCCAGAAATAAGTACTGAACAGTGCCAAATGTAGCCTAAAGGCAAACCAAAAGTTATGATTGCCATCTATTTTGCGTACAGAATGAAAAGTCAGTATATTTTCTTTTTGTTTTGTTTTGGTTTGGTTTTGAGCCACACCTATCAGTGCTCTGGGGCTATTCCTGGCTCTGTACTCCTAAATTGCTCCTGGCAGGCTGGAGGGAGTGTCATATGGGATGCCGGGAATCAAACCTGGGTCCATTCTGGGTCTGCTCCGTGCAAAGTAAATGCCCTACCCCCTCCCTTTTTTTTCTTTTTGGTTTTTGGGTCACACCTGGTGGTGCTCAGGGGTTACTCCTGGCTCTGCTCTCAGAAATTGCTCCTGGCAGGCATGGGGGTGGGGTGGGGGTGGGGGAACAATAAGGGATGCTGGGATTCAAAACACGTCTGTCGTGGATCAGCTGCTTGCAATCAAATGTTCTACCGCTATGCTATCTCTCCAGTCCCATTTCCACCCACTTTTCTTCCTTAATCAAATAAGTATTCTCTAGTTTGGGGGGTGGGGTGGGCTATGTATGATTCCAACCATCAGAAAGAAAAGTAGAAGTAAGCAAAGAATTAAAAAAAACATAGACTTTCATTTTTCTTGTTGTGTTGTTTTGTTTCTGTGTGCCACATCTAGTGAAGCTCTAGGCTTACTCCTGGCTCTGTGCTCTGGAATCAATCACTTCTAGTTGCTCAGGGGTCATATGTGGTGCCATTAATTGAAGAAGGTTTGACTATGTGCAAGGAAATTAATTACCTTAACTCCTGTACTATATGCCTCTGTTTGAAGTAAACTTTAAGAAGATGTGAATAGTAGAAGATAATGATTTTCTTCTTCTTCTTCTTTTTTTTTTTTTTTTGGTTTTTGGGCCACACCCGGTGACACTCAGGGGTTACTCCTGGCTATTCGCTCAGAAGTCGCTCCTGGCAGGCATGGGGGACCATATGGGGGATCGAACCGCAGTCCGTCCTAGGTTAGCGCAAGCACCTTATCTCCAGCGCCACTGCCCGTCCCCCGATTTTCTTCTTTTTAAAGAAGCTACTAATGTGCTTGGCTTTCTTTTGTGATTTTTTAAAATAATTCAGATTATTTAACATGTAATTATGTATAAATTACTAAGAGCAGGAGTAATTATCACATAAATATGCATAAGTAACAAATATACACAAACAAATGATCACTGTAGCAATGTCGATTAATGATAGTTTCCACAGATCATATATCTGTGGTGAGTAAATGAATGGGTTTAATTAGGAGATTTGCCCCTGATGGGAAGAACATAGTAGTAGAAGTAGTAGTAGTAGTTCTTTTTATAGTTCCCTTTTCATATTATTATCCGAAATATGTTCCAAGGAAATACTTCTGAAGTTTTATTTAAAAGAAGATTACATAAACTGGGTAGATTCAACTATTGATTACTTTCAATATATGAGATGAGAGTCGTATTTTCTAGACCTCTGTTTATAAAGGTTTGAGTAACTTTTTGAAAAAAAATTAATTAAACTTAATTACAAGTGCAATGAGAATAGAGATTGAAGCCACTTGTTCTGATTAAGTAGTTGTGGAATCACCTAATATTAGCTCTACAAGATGAATCCCCTTTTATTACTTTGTATAATAATATATGTATATGTGTATATTAAAGTACTAAACTAGCTGAGTGAGATGTATGTACAAGAAAATTAAGCTAATAATCAGAATTTTTGTAGTTTTAGACTGAAAGAAACCTAACTAATTATCTGAGTTAGTTTTCTAACAAGATAAACTTGTGATCCAGAAAAATAAGTAGTTCAGGCAGAATACTGAGTCTAGTGTCTTCTAAAATTGGAGAAGGTAAATTATTGCTGTAAACAGGATTACATTAAAACAGGAATTAATTAAAATATAGTTTCGGTCTACTGCCCATAATGTTTTTTACAATAAAAAACAGAGGAATAAGGGGAAATATAGATCCATAAGGATATTGCTATATGAGTTAATGACTTCCCCCAAATAATTGAGAAGAAAGCACCAGTCTTTGCCCCAATTTTTTTGTCCTCTCACACATAACAATGCAAACTATTCTAATTCTTCACATTTTCTGCAACAAAAATAGTTACATACCACTTTGTGACTGAAGAAACTAATCTAAACTCTAAGCAAGTGAAAAATCTAGAATGGAGCAGTTGCATATATTTTTCTCGAAGAAATTTACTTCTTATTGCTAATTTTTGGCTGTCTTATTTCTGAGAATGAAAAAGAAATAAAAGATTGAATATTAAATGCTATCTTGTGTTGCAATACTTGTTAACAATAAACTATAAAAAGACTATAAAAATCTAATTTAGACTTTATTAAATATATTGAATTCAAAGGTTGCTTTATGTGATAAATAGTAAGTGTAACACTCAGCTCTCATAAAGATGGTTTTATTGAACTATATTTAAGAAATTACATTTTGAAAAGTTTTTGATTAAATCTACTGATGAATTAAAATTAAATGTCAGTATTTTACTGTGTGTAAAGAATGCACATGTTTTTGTATATTGCTTTATTCACAAGGTAATATTTTTCAAATTATAAGAATAGCTTTTACAGTTTATCAAAGAATGCCTATATTGAACCTCCTGAATGAAAGTAATAACTTTGTCTGTAACAATAGAAGCACTTGTTGCTGAACTAGTCTTAATATCAGTTAATATAAATGTATATTTTAGGCTATTTTACCAGACTTTAGCTGGAGAAGTGCATTTCAAGAAGTGTCTCTTCCCCTGGCACATTCTATAACAACAACAATTGAAGATTTTTCCACAAAAATTCTCCAATGGGAACAGAATGAAAGATCTTCATCTGTGAGCTATGTTATGCATCTTGAAAACGTCCAGCAAATTTGTCAAGCCAGCCACTTGGATGAGCCAAAGAAAATTGCAAAGGCAAATATCAATGAAATTTGTTTAGTCTATAGATGGCTACAATGCATTTTGGTTGTTGTTGTTTAAGATAAGGCATTATAACCTGTGGAAAGTAATAAAATGTGGTGGGCTCTTGATTTGGGCCACTGCACTTGAAGAGCACTTAAGCTTAACTACTGCCAACTTGTTCCTCTATGAATGAGATGACTAGAAAGGGGGTTTCTATGAGCCCTGGGGAATTGGAGAAACTACTTGTTTGAATTATACTCCAAGAATTTTAGGAGTTTAAAAGTGCTCCAATATATCACTGATTTAAACAACTTTTCTTTTTTTTTTTTCCTTTTTTTTTTTTTTTTTTTTTTTTTTTTTTTTTTTTTTGTGGTTTTTGGGTCACACCCGGCAGTGCTCAGGGGTTACTCCTGGCTCCATGCTCAGAAATTGCTCCTGGCAGGCACGGGGGACCATATGGGGCACCGGGAACCGATGATCTGTTGCATGAAAGGCAAACACCTTACCTCCATGTTATCTCCCGGGCCCCTAAACAACTTTTCTTAATAGGATGGAAGATCCAAAAGAAAATCGGGGCCAGAGATAGCACAATGGGTAAGGTGCATGCCTTGCTCTCTGGAAGCTCAGGTTCTATCCCCAGCATCCTTGAATCTTACTTGGAGTGATTCTTTAGTGCAACCCTGATTCTAGGGGTAATCCCTGAGCACTGCTAGGTATGGCCCCAAACAAACAAACACACTTAATAGCGTAGTTTTAGAATTGGATGTTTGAAGCAAAGTGTGAACTTTGTTGTTTCCTTCAAAGGTCTTTCCTCCTTGTATATATGCCTGTGACTAAATTTCTTCTCCTTATCAAAACAATAATTGGATCACCATAAAACCTCATTTTAACTTAATTGCCTTTTCATAAGCTATGTATTTAGATAATCACATGACTAAGTATTGAGAGCTAGGACTTTTAACCCTGAATTTTCAGAGCACACAGTTTAGCCTACAATCTAGACTTAAAACAGTTTTCTGTGGTTTATCTGAAAATCAGATTTGCCAAATGTCTTTTTTTTTGTTTTGTTTTGGTTTTTGGGTCACACCCGGCAGTGCTCAGGGGTTACTCCTGGCTCCATGCTCAGAAATTGCTCCTGGCAGGCACGGGGGACCATATGGGGCACCGGGATTCGAACCGATGACCTTTTGCATGAAAGGCAAACACCTTACCTCCATGCTATCTCCCGGGCCCCTTGCCAAATGTCTTACATTTTATCCTAAACTCTCTTGGAATCCCTGGATTTATTCATCTAATTTTGTCTTTATTCACACCTTAATGAATGTTCCATTTCATTAGTGTCAATTTTAAATTTTTATGTGTATTTGAGAATACAAAACATACTGAGAAAATAGAAAGTAATTATGGAAATAGAGAAATACAGTTGCTTAGTATTAAATTTGCAATATGTTCAGGAATCTATGATTGAAATGTTTTTAAAAGAAATTTCTGAAAACTGTGCTCTTTTTTTTTATTCTGTCTATACCCTGAATTTCCAGACCATTTTACAAAAACTCTTGGATTATTTGCAAAGAAGGCAAAATATGCCTTCTCATTATAATATCTCATTTGTAAATGAGGAGAAGCAGATAATAATAAATAAAAAAAACTGGAGACATCTTTTCTGGAACTCCATACCAATTAGATGTTACATGAGATTGTGATATTCTTGGCCTATTTCAGTTAAACTGATATTACCTTACTCTGATGGAATGATGAAATAACTTTTGTGATTTTTGTTTGTTTGTTTGTTTGTGGGGGGTCATACCAGGAGACACCCAGGGGTTATTCCTGACTCTACTCCCAGAAATTACTCCCAGAAGACTTGGGAGACCATTTCAGGTTCCAGGATCAAACTGGGTCGAACTGGATCAGTCAAATGCAAGGCAAACACCCTTCCCACTGTGCTATCACTCTGGTTCTCTTGCAATTTTAGCAAATGAAAAACTAAAATAGCTTCTACACAAATGCAATTATGAACATATCAAAGTTATATTTTGGGTTCTGTTAACAACAAATAAAAGTGTTGTCAAAGTAAATTTGTTCTATAACTTTTTACAAGGTCAATTTGATAAGCACAAAGTTTGAAGTGTAAACGATAAGAAACAACATTTTGGTATTTCCTTATTTAAGTAAAAATCATTAACTTTCTACATCTGATAAGTTGATTATTAGAAAGTTAATGTCAGTATATAGTTCTCTAATGGCAAATTTATTATTTAAGAATTTGGCTCCCTTTTCATAAATTACATGGTGCTGTCAGAATACAAATAACTCAGCGCTACATTTATTTCTCCCTAGTTTTGTTCTGACATCATGGAAAAACTTGACACAATGCTTCCACTGGCTCTGGCATGCAGAGATGATTCTTTTCAGGAAATTAGAGCAAACTTTGTGGAGGCCTGTTGTAAAGTGGCAACAGCTGTCTTGGCTAGACTTCAGGAGAGAAGCAAGGAGGTTCCTTCAAAAGCCCCCCTGAAAAACTTGCACACTCTACTCTCCACAGCGGTATATGTCTTCCAGCATTTTACACAATATGATGATTTGATGAAAGAAACTACTAAGAAGTGAGTGCTGTTTAAATTAATGGTCATACTCAAAGTAACCTATAATCTTTTGCTATCACAAGAAGAAGAATATAATAATGAGTATGATAAATACTTTCATTTGTCTTGACTGGGAAATGTCAAAAGCTGGAGTTTGGGATACAAAAATCAGCTACATAGATATGGTAGGAAGGCCTTCTGAAATCACACTCAGGAATTTTCATTTGTAATGCTTTCTCTCTGCTTCAATATATTAGTATGTATTAGAGTTAAGGTGCATTTCTTGCATGTGGCCAATCCTACTTCAATCTTTAAAAGCACCTGGAGTGACCCCATAGCACAGAATTACTAAACAACACCAAACTTTTCCCCTAACAAATGAGGAAACACTTTAGAAAAATAATTTATCACATTTAGTTTAGTGATTCCCCTCCAAAAAACTGAACTATTTTCTTTATGTCATCATAGCATCACCAAACACACCCATTTCGCTTTTTTTTTCTATATTGATCATTGTACAGTTTTTCTGTTTTTCTGTTTTGAATTTGTTTGGGGCTGAACACCTGGAAGTCTCTGCTTATTCAAGCTTCTGACACTTGAATGATCATAATGATTCCTGGTAGTACTCACAAAATCATATGATGCCGAGGATGGAACTCATGTCGGGCAGATGAAAGCGCAAATAACTTTTTTCTATTATATTCTCTATAATCTTATTTTTGTCCCCCATATAGATAGTTGTGAAATATATACAACTATTTTTTATTTTAAAGTTATCTAGACAATTAAGTGTTGATATAGAGAATTAGTGCATTTCAGTCTGCTGACCAATTTAAACAAATTTCAGAACGTCCATTTGTAATAAATTATCTAGAATATTTGAAGAGTATGATAGTCTTTATTCTCATGTCATAGTAATATATTTGGAATTATGTAATTGGAGTATATGGAGGAGACAGATGACCGACCATAGGTATTATCATAGTGTCTGTCTATGGATGTTCCAGAAGATGGCATGGCCTTTTGTAGTTTAATATGAGGCAATTGATCTAATCTATATTCTTGAATCGGCCTTTGCTGTCCCTCAGTTATGAGGGAAAGCACTAGAAGCATCACTTAAGGAGCTAAAAAATAAAGGTACAATGAATTTGGCTTAATGTAAACATAGCTATATTTCTTTAATTCTTGTTCATACTTGAATTTATAAACAAAATATGCCTGAAATAATTTCATCTTTTTAGACAATTTCAAAAACAGTTTATGAGATAATTGACATCTACAAAAGTACAATTTAAGAGTGTTTGTGAGACATGTGATAGCTTTATAAAAGTTTGTTCTGACAAACGCATGTTGTTCTTAATAATAGCAATAACCTAATGCCTAAATAATGCCCTGAGCTCTAATAATAGGTTTATAAAGAGTACTTTTATTTTTGAATGATGTATTGACAATGCAGTTTGTCTCAACTTGAAGTGCATATTTGTGGAGCAGCAGATGTACATTTTCAAAGGACTTGTAAAACAAAGACCAGCTTCTCCCCCCCACACCCCATTTTGGAAAGTGAATGTGGATGCAGACTTTAGTATTAGGAGGAAATGAATGATTGATATCTAATAATCAAAACCATTTGTAGTACTGGAGATTGTTACCTCCTACTGCACAGGCCTTAAATCTCTGTTTCTTTGATCATTCCCTCTGAACAGACCCGTATTCCTGGTGCCTGTCCAACAATATCAGGAATTCATCAACACTCTACAGTTTCAGGTTACAGACTACTGCGTCAGAGTTTGTGCTACAAGCATTTTACAGGATGCTGAGAGCCACCACTGGGATGACTACAAAGCTTTTTATGAGGTGTGAAGTTCAGTTTACTATCCCTCCTTTTTACACAAATATGTTTTACTGCCTACCTGCTTTCTGGCTAATTAGAAACATGAGTTTGGCGTTACTAACACACGAAGGCTGTTAGGATAATATTTTTTAAATATTGAATTTGTACTTTGGAAAAACACTGTTTTTTAAAAACGAAAATAATTAGACATCAGAGTTCTCCTTCTGCTAAAATGTAAAAATAACTTAATTTGAGCTGCAGTGTTGTCGTGCTATATAATCAATGGGGGATATAATGGAATACAATGAAAACTCCAAGAAATAGCAATGCAAAAAAAAAAATTCTACAACTTGGTATTCTTTCCAAAGGGACCTTTTTTAAGGCAACCTGGCATGCCGGGGTTTGTTGGAGTGATTTTATATCTGCTTGATAATTTTAGTTAAATCTCTTTTTTTGCTTTCTCTTCCTTTTGAAAATTCTTTTTTTTTTATTTTTTATTTTTTTGGTTTTTGGGTCAAACCCGCAGTGCTCAGGGCTTACTCCTGGCTCCATGCTCAGAAATTGCTCCTGGCAGGCACCGGGGACCATATGGGGCACCGGGATTCGAATCGATGACCTTTTGCATGAAAGGCAAACGCCTTACCTCCATGCTATCTCCCGGGCCCCTGAAAATTCTTAAATCACTTTAAAACACTTTAAAATCACTTTAAAACCTATCTGATTATTTATAGTTTACCTATTTTCATTATCCTGTATTTTGAAACTCTAAATTTCCGTTGAACTCTCAGGGCAACCAAATTACAGATCAATTATAAAAAAAATCATCATTGTGCTATATTGCTCATTATTATTCTAGATCCTGTGGATTATACATGAGTTTCAATATTTGAAATGCCCTGAAGTTGATTTCAAGCAGGGTGAATTTATAAATAAAATGTGCTAGAATTATGCCAACTCTATAGACTATTTTAAAAGCTTAAGAGATAAATTACATCTACAAAATTACACTTTTTGTTTGGGGGTGGGTGTTCGCACCCGGCAGTGCTCAGTAGTTATTCAGAAATCGCTCCTGGCAGACTCAGGGGACCATATGGGATGCCATGATTTGAACCACCGTGCTTCTGCATGCAAGGCAAACACCTATCTCCATGCTATCTCTATGCCCCCCAAATTATACTTTTTAAGATTAAAAGTATGGGACATGCTTTCTATAAAAGCATATTTATGCACATATATATATATATATTTGTTATTTTGTTTTCTTTGGGGGCCATACTTGATGATGTTTGGAACTTTTCTTGTCTCTGTGCTTAGGACTGTCCTTTAGTGGTTTTGAGGATCTTTAGTGGGTATTGGGGATTAACCAAGGTTAATCACATTCAAGGTGAGTGGCTTAATCTCTGTACTATCTCTAGCACATTTGTCATGTATTACTGTATTTTTCAATCATAAGATGCACCTTTTTCCCCCAAAAGTGTGTCTTATGGAGCAAATGCCACCTGGAACTGAAGCCTGCATGCAGGGGAGAGAGCATCTAAAAACGATGTGCCTCTTATGGTCAGATGCACCTTCTAGAGTGCAAAATATGGTGATCAAAAAATAACCAAGATGTTTAAAACATGTCAATTAGATTTGTCTACTTCACTAGCTCGTTCAATTTTGCCTTTTCTGCAGACCGAAGTTTATAATTTTGTTTTCTTGTTTCTCATAATCACCATGGAACTTTGAGTAGAGCAGAATGGAGCTTTATTCAATTGCATCACTCATGTCAACACCCTGATGTAAGGCTGTGTACCTGTATCTCCATTTATACCTAAATTATTATCACAACCAATGTTACCACAACAAAAAGGAATACTGATTCTAAGGTCATTTCATCTTGGTTTTAGAGGCCCTTCCAGTGAGTTTTTGCAAACACATTCATAGAAGAGTTCCCAAACCTGACACACTTCAAGCTCCATTGGGCAGAATAAGGAGAAAGTGGGGTGGTGCAGCTGGTAGCTGGAGATAAGAATGCAAGTACTAGTCTTTCCTCTCTTGGCAGCCTCACAGCTTCCTTATTTGCCTTCAGGTAAACAGAGAGCTTGAAAATGAGTCCATATCATGTTTCAAACTGTTTCAATATGTCAGTGTACTAATGAGCATATTAAAATGTTTTCCTTGAAAAACAGGTATCATCTCACTATATGATAATGAAGTATTAGAGTTCCTCTTATGCAAATTAGGAGCTAGAAGAGTTGTACTGTATAACTAATAAGTGGATGTACTGAGAACCTGTTATTGAAGTTACTCAGTATTTTAACACACACACTCACACACACAACAAATTACCATGTAACATGCAGCTCTTAGATCTTATGACAAGGCTTTAGTTTCAAAGACAGAAATAACGAGATAGTTACCCTGTGATTACATGGTAGTGTACCTTCCATATACTTACATGGTCAGTAGTTACAGTTTAATTGCAGAGTTAGTGGTGCTTATTTATGTTCAGAAAAATAAAGCGATACTGCTTTTCTTTTTACCCCAAATAAGAATGTACTAAAAATAGCTCAAATTTTAAATTGTTTTGACAGCTGGAATACCTGACATGCTTTTCTTGTTTCCTGCACCCCTTTCTCCGCCTCTCCCCCATTATTCTAACTGATTTGTGAAATGAGGCTAGTATGTTTTTGGAGAGACTGTTTGGAGAGGAGAAGAGATGAAATCTGTCTGACTGGAGGCAACAAAGAGGCTGGAGATCTCAGGGGACCCTATCTCCATGTGCAGAGAGCAAGAAAGAAATAGGGAAACGGTTTACAGGATGTGGAGCATTGCTCAAGTTTCGTGATATTAACTGAGCCCTAGGTACATTACTTCCATTTCCTTGAGCTATCAGGTTGCAAGATTCAAAATTTGCTATCTTTTTAATATGGTGCTGGTCAGATGGCACGATGGATATTCAGATTATATGTGCAGAATTAACATTTTAGTGTACTTGACATCTGCTCAAATTTTAGCAACTTATGTTTTCCAATAGTTGAAGAATAAAGAATTGTCTGTTCAAAGATAGTATTGAGTGGCTTATATAATAAAGCCCAGCTGCTTGTTTCCTGATATATAATCTAAATTAAAGCTCACATCTGTTTACATTATAGTGGGTCTGCAAAAATAACAGATGTTTACTAGCTAAATACTTTTGAAATGACAACAAATGGGAAAACAGGTCAAAGAAATAACTGAATCACATTTAGTTTAATGAAAACCCTTACACACAATGATGTTACACACATTTTGAAGAAAATTAAGAATAAATGGCCAGTTTGAAATGTTTTAGAATACATATTAATGTAATTTGCTAGTATGTTTAAATTTCTAGTGATAGAAATTAGTTAACTTAATTTTCTCATTTATTGTCTACAAGAAGGAACATTTTTAATATTTCTAGGAATGTAGGAAATCAGGCTGACCCTGTTATTAGAAGCACCCATCTGTTACCATGGAGAAAGTTAGTATGAATCATTTGGACATTTCATTAAATCAGTTGGGGGCAATTTTGCTTTAATTACTCTACAGAATAAAAAGTAGAAGGCAAGCTTTCAAACTCCTTTTTGACTTTTCAAAAATACTTGAATGTATTTTTAAGGCACTGAATACACAACAGAATTGTGGGAGAAACAAATTCTGCATTGCTTTTGTAATTCTTTTTCTTGTGCAATTTTGATGCACATTTAGTCTAAAAAAAAAACCCCTATCATAACAGTGTGAACGAATGAAGGAAGTAGAAAGCCTGCCTAGAATACAGGCAGGGGTGAGGTGGGGAGGAGAGAGATTTGGGACATTGATGATGGGAATGTTGTACTGGTGAAGGAGGGTGGTGTTCTTTACATGACTGAAACCCAACCACAATCATGTTTGTAATTAAGGTGTTTAAATAAAGATATTAATTAAAAAAATAAAAATCTGAAGGCAGTGGTCAAGTGTCCATCGCCTCTACTATGAACTGTGACAGTTTGACACTCAAGTGTGACAGTTCAATACATTTTAAATCTCAATTCAAAGTAAATGGATAATAATTATAAATTATTATTTTTAATATTACAGTCACTACCAAGGAAAATTACAAGAAGGATAATTTGTAAAGAAACTAACAACTAATGTCTGCGTAAGAACATCAGTGTTTGCTGTAAAAGAACAGCAGTTATGTTTTAGCTGGCATTTGTTACAGAAATAGAAGTAATGGGTCAGCAATTTTAAGTCAGAGAGATAAAATGGGAGAAAAAATGAAGCACTTTACTAATTTTGATATACTAATCGGGATAGTGTTTGAAAATCACATTCTACTCTTCCTATTTCAAGTAATCTTTTGATCTGGTTTGAAGAAAATGAGGTCAAAGTACTATCATTATGCCCCCCTCACCCTCAGAGCATGTTAACTAATTAATGCTTGTAAATCACTTGAGGCTACTTCTCATTTTGCCTGTTCCCTTTGGCCTTGGTTACTGTTGGGGCTTTCTCTGTGGTCTCTGGGGGTAAAATCTGGCACAGAGAAGAGATCTGTAGTGGTATGGAAAGGAATGAGAATCTGGCACCTAGGAAGTATGAAGTGCTGTAAAAACACTAAAATATGAAAACAATATCTCTCAAGGTTTTACAAAACCTTGTAAGATCATAATATGTAGTGTCTGTTTCTATTTTTGTTGTAAAAACACATTGGATAGAGTATCCCAATGTCATGATATTTAATAGTCACCTCTCCCTTGATTCTCTACATGCTGATAAGCATACAGTTACAAGGTTTATTTTTGCTCCTGTCATTTCATTATAATGTGACATTTGGAACATGTATAAAATAGTCTCAATGATGCTATACACACACACACACACACACTTCTTTTAAATTATTGAATCCTGATGATATAGAAATAATCCAACTGCTTTAAAAACATGGCTAGTTTAAAAGGTCTAAAGTTGATTGCTTTAAAGTTAATTTTGAATTATAGCCAAGAGTAGGTAGATGAAGGAATTACTCATTTAAATGCTTGTGGTCTAATTTTTGCATAAGAATATCTTGTCTCCATTGAAATAAGACATATGTTCCTTTGTTGTAAGGATGTTTTACATCTTGTCAAAAATCTTTCTTGGTCATCTAGTGTGTCAAACTTGCCAGTTATTTCCTTTCAGCATGAACTAATTAGGCTTATAGGAAATAAACGGACATTTTGGAAGATGTGATTTTTTTTGTTTGTTTGTTTAATGTGTGTGGTTTTGCCAGGGGGAAAGATGCTCCTTTTCGCTCCAGATGTGGCATTATTTTCTCTCGGCTCTTCGTCATGATCTCTGGACAATCGTGCCCCCTAAATTAGCACAGGAGATCCTTGCAGAAGTGTTGGAGAAGAGTTTGGGTTTCCTTGCCTCCAGATATGCACGGGCCCAGCCCAGTTATAAGAGAACTGCACAGATAAGGTAATTTAAATTGTAAAGAAAACATTGCTTTTCAAGAAATTTTTGTCACTATTTAGTTTTAACTAGAATGTTGTGCTTAATTTCAAGACATAACTTTTTGCATAGTTATGTATATGATCTGAAAGGAAATCACTTCCAGTTCTCCTGAGATACGTAACTGAAAATATGGGACTTGAATCAAAATAACTTTGCTCTTATTTCTTTTAAAATTGTATATAGATCCCACAGGTCTGTTAAAGAAATGAGTCCCGATAGATTACAATTTGTGACATATATGTGTATATGTGCATATACATATTCATAACCTATCTGCTTGCAAACGTTAATGAGATGGAGACAAAAAGATGCAAAATGAAATGTAAGGATCTGAAGCTGCAGAAGAAGCACTCTTGCTATGATGGGTTAGTCCATTTGACTTTGAGACTTTAGACAAACAATGGCTTTTAGTTCAGATTTTGTTCTGAAGCTTTTAAATATCATAGTGAGTCTTCATTAATGAAACTCCTCTGTCTAATTATTTTTATCCCTAATGTATTTTAATTGTTTATACTTTCCTTTTCTATCTTTTCATTATGTTTACTAAAAGCCAGTTCAACAATATATGAAATCACAGAAAATGAAGAGCAATACTCACTGATGATATTTAAACTATAAATCATGCTCTGTTGCTAGTCCAATTTTGCGAGTTATCTAGACAAAACTACAAGTCTTACATGACAACTAAGATGTAGACATTAATTTATAATAGCTTTGTCTAATGTGAAGAAGATCTTTTTTTTTTTTAGGTATCCAAATACATTTTCAGATATCTTTAGGGGGAATCTAGAGCTATCTAGATACCATCTTTGGGTGGGGCATACGGGCACAGCACTTAGGAAGCATTTCCTGATCATGTTCTTGTAAAGCATGTTGAATTTGATGGGCATTTGTTCCTATAACAGTGTTTCATAAATATGGCATTTTGCACAGGCTGTTTCAAATTACTGACCAAGCATTGAAAAAAAAAAGGCATGAACAATAGATGGAAAATTTGTTTTGAGAGCAAAGAATACCTTTACTCTTTTCTTAGGTAAAACAAATCACTTTTGACTCTGAGGTGACACGTTGATATTGAAATGTTTAGGAAATAAGTTGTACTACTAGTTCACAAAATAGGAAGTATGTTTAATTAATTGATTAAAATAAATTATAGAGAGTTTTGGTTTTCATTTTCTGTGTAGGAACATCAAAATACTATGAAAAATTCAAGGCATTTCTTGTTTTTATATGTAAAATAAATACTTTAATTCTAATAGATAATTGTGAACTTTCGGTATTTGCAGATCAGATTATATATATATGTAATGTATAGTTATGTATGTTTTTTGTATATAAATCTATATACCTTAGACTTGTAGTTGTTCAATTAGTGTAAATGAGTTCAAATGACAAGTTGCACAATTTGTACAATGAAACTTTCTCAAGGTATTACTGATTCTTAGTGGTTTCCAACTATCATGTAATGAAGTAAACATTGGAGTTATATGTTATTATATATAAACTATTGTATAGATAAATATAAATATCATTTTGAAATGTAATTAAATGTCTTTACTTTCTTCTACTGTTTCAACACTGAATTTAGAAGAAAAATGGAGAAAATTAATCTAGTTACAAACTGTTTATACTCCAAATAAAAATAATTTTTGAGTTTTTACTAACGCACAGTAAAGGTTAAAAAAAGCAGTGAGAACTAAGAATAAGTAAAATAATCTAGCATATTTTCCAGAAGTTTATTTAATATTGTAAATATCTAAAACTAAATTTCTCTGTTTCTGGTGCCATATTTTTCTCATTTTACTAGTAGTTTCCATAATATAATTTAATATTTTTATTATGGTAACATAATAAAAAGACTATAAGAGTAAAAGGGATCATATATCTTAGGGGTAGAATATCACCACATCATCCATCTAATCAACTTAAATGAGAATTATTCTGCTATTTTTCACCTATCATTTATACGTAGATAATAGCAAGATTTCTTTTAATCTGACTTCTCTTTTACTGAATGCAATTTTAAGGAAAGTCTTGACCTCTTTAAAGAATATTCTAAGAAAAATAAACATTTTTATATACCACCTCACTATTTTGAAAGCTCTCTATCTCTCTATCTCTGGTATCTAGCCCAGTATTTTATTTTTGTATGTGCTTAACATAAGAAATATGGATAGTATTATATATGTAGCAGGCAGAAAGAATGTTTTAATGTGATTTTCTTTTTTCAATAGACTCGACATTACAACAATTTTAATATGCACAGAGAACATGTTATGGTCAATTTGTACATCCGAACAGAAACTTTTTAAACCTCATGAGTACACTGATGATAAAATTTTTAAAATTCATAACCATTGTAACAATCTGTCTGCAACATTAGTCATCTTGACTTCACCATTAGCTGAATTATATCAGTAAGTATCAACTATCTTATTTTTTCAGTTATAATGAGATGAAATGTAATATTACAAAATTATTTTCCTATCACTTGTTGAATTTTGATCTGCAGCAAATTGAATTTTTAAATATATTTTGGGCCACATCTGACAATGCTCAAGGGTTTCTCTTGGGTCTACTCAGGAATCACTCCTGGTGGTGTTGGAAAACCATATGAGATGCTAATGATTTAAACTAGGTCAGCTAGTAACAAAGCAAGTATCCTATCTGCTGTGATATCCAACCCTAGTATTAAAATATTTTTTAACTTTATTGTTTTGCTGTTTGGGCCTTACCCAGTGGTGCTCAGGAGTTACTCTGGCTCTGCGCTCAGAAATGGCTCCTGGCAGACTTGTGGGATCATATAAGATGGCAGTGATCAAACCCAAGTTGGCCACATGCAAGGCAAATGCCCTACCGCTTTACTATTACTCCAGCCCCAATATTTGAAATTTTTAGTGCATTTTTATATTGCAACGTGAGCTATAAAAAACTAACACTGAGCAATATGTACTTCTTCATTCTCAAAACAATTACGTCATAATACTAGGTCATATCTATTGCTTAATCTTATTTAGTTGTTAAGGCACCAATACAATTAGGAACATTTTGAATGTCGTTACTTGTATTGTTCAATTGATTAAATTATACTAATGAGTCTGTTATTTCATTCATAACTTGGGACTATTTGAAGAAATAAATTATACCTATTGATTCTTTGCTCTTTAAACTTTTTAAAAGTTTTAAATTTTATATAAAGTTATTTCCTCTAATAAAAGTTTAAATTAAAAGTGGTTCTAAAATAGGTTCCAATCTAGATGAGACTTGGCGGTTTCTTAATCTACCTTAGTTTTGCACTTTTAATATCTGGTAAAGGTAAGTGGAAATATAAATAAGCAGTTACATTTTTAAATGGTAAATTATTTTGCTTAGCTAAATAAATAAGATTTGGGGAGATTCAACATTTTTGGGCTATGTATTCTGGTTTGTTTCTGGCTTATGTGATTTTAATCTACTATAGTAAAGGGAGTTGGAGAAGAGTTTAGGATAAATTTGAAAAATTTGCCCACCAAAATAGTTATTTCATCTTAAAAGACTAGACCCTTTTTGAGTAGTACAAATTATACCAACTTGTCTTTATTGAATAAGTTAGGTAAAGTACATATATTCTTCCTTTAAAATTCTTGAAAGCACAAGATACAAATCCAGATTTTTTGCTAAATTTTAAAGTCTTTGTATTAGAAATTCTAAGAGTAGTTAACAACTTTGATTACAATTTTCCTATAATTTTCACTCACTCTTTGATTTCCAACAAATCCGTTGTTTACAGATTGTTCCTTCTGGCAACCCTATGTTGAGGACTAATTTTAGAAATAAAGCATTCTTTCAGAAAGGGATGAAACTGAGAAAATTGCCATAAGTTTGAGATTATATGCATAGTAGTTCATAATCATAAAAAACTCAAGGTCTGGAAACCCGTAATAAATCCTAGTAAACTAAACTGATTTACCATAGATGAAAAATATTGCTATGCTCTGAGTTCAATGGGTCATTTCATCTAAGAGGAAGGCCCTGGTGAAAATCAAGAACAAAGTTGACAAATTTCATGGATTGGTCATGGTGAGCAATATTGAATTTCATGGTTTGTCACAGATGAATAGAAAAATTTTAACCCCCAAAGCATTTGTAAAACAAATAAATTATTATCAAAGATTGCATATTTTAATAATAATAGTGTAACTTACATTCATTAATTTTAACCTATGACCATTTGTTACTTTAAAAACCATCTATGTAAGTGCTCAACTTTCTGTGATTTGTGCAATAGAGATTGCTCTTTAACCTCATCCAAGAAATTTAAATTGCTTATTTCAACCAGGATTACAGAAAGTAGTTTATACTAAGCCTGTTTTGTTTTACTTTTGCTTGTTTTGGGGCATATCCATTGTTGTTTAAAGGTTACTCCCAGCTCTATACTCAGAAATCACTCTTGGCGGGCTCTGGGGACTAATTGGGATACCAAGGATTGAACCCGCGTCAGGTGCGTGTAAGGCAAATGCCCTACCCGCTCCATTCCTTGCCTATTATTTTATACAATAAAGCATATTCTTTTTTTTTGGGGGGGGGGGACATACCCGGAGGTGCTCAGGGGTTACTCCTGGCTGTCTACTCAGAAATAGCTCCTGGCAGCCACGAGGGACCATATGGGACACCTGGATTCGAACCAACCACCTTTGGTCCTGGATCGGCTGCTTGCAAGGCAAACACCGCTGTGCTATCTCTCCGGGCCCAATAAAACATATTCTGTATCTTGTTTTGAAGCATGAGCAAAAATCTACATACACTTGCTTCTCACTCACCCTCGCACACCCACAGTACTCTGACTCTATCCTCAGGTGCTATTAGGGTTGTGATAAAGCCCAAGTTGGCTGCGTGCAAAATAATCACCTTACCTGCTATAGGTCCAGCCCCTATACTTTAATTACTTTAAACTATTCCTAGGGTCCAGACTTGATCTCGAACCCCAGCATGTTGGCTCAATAAACCTCACTGTTAGTGAGTGCAGTTATAGAAATAACTACACTGAGAACTACCATAACCATGTGAATGAATGAGGGAACTGAAAAGCCTGTGTAGAGTACAGGTGGGGGTGGGGTGGGATGGAGGGAGATTTGGGACATTGGTGGTGGGAATGTTGCACTGGTGAAGGGGCGTGTTCTTTACATGACTGAAACCTAATCACAATCATATTTGTAATCAAGATGTTTAAATAAAGATATTATAAAAAATAAACCTCACTGTGTGACTTAAAAAAATAAACTATTTTAGGCTTATAAAATTCTCCTGACTATGCATTAATGGTGCATAGCTGTGTGTTCTCTCTCTAACTTGGGG
>PVKC010007852.1:0-29032 GCA_004027635.1 Crocidura indochinensis | reverse complement strand
ACAGATTAAAGTAAATATTTTCTCATATGTCATAACTCTTACACAGAGATAATATAAAAATAATATTAATGTATGTGTCAAAATTTATATATTTTCCCAATTATATATGCACCTAAATTTTAATTAAATTAAATTTATACCTAAACTTTGAAGCTCTTTATATTAACATGTAATTTGTTTCTATCTACATTTTGTAGATAGAAATCATTCATGCAACTTCATCAATTTCTTTAAGTAATGTTTTGTTTTATATTTATTTTAGTACTCAGGATTTACTTCTGATTTTGCACTGAGAAATTACTCCTGGTGGGTTCAGGAAAACTATATGAGATAATAGAGATTAAACCAAAGTGGTCATGTATGAGTGAGACAAGCATTTTACATGTTGTATTCTCTCTGACTCTTTCTTTTGGTAATGCTTTAATCTTTCACCTGCAGTGATCATTATTTTTTTATTATTTTTAAAAATATATTTTTTATCATTTACTAAAGTTTATGGTTTTTTAATTTGTATTTTTGTATTTTTACTTGCCTTTTCATTGCTTGTCATTACATAAAATACAACTTATTTTTCTATATATAACGTCTATAAATTCAAATTTGTTTTTAATCTAACGTCTTCAATAAATTATACTATATACATAGTATAATTTATTTATATATAATTTATATATATATATATATCAGTCTTTCCATCAAAGATGATTTTTCCTTTGATTCATTACATTTTAGACTGCTTTCAAGTTTTCTGGTACTAATAAAAAACATTGATGGATTTAAATACCAATATGTTTTAGTACTTTATAGAGAAATATTTCATGATTAAATATGCGTTTAACTATAAGCAGTATATAGGTGATTTTACAGGTTGGGTTAACAAATTTATTTTAAAATGATCTTCTGAGACACTCTACCATATCGGTGAATTTTTTCCTTATACTGCCTAAACTTTCGATCAGAGTTAAGTGTCATTTTCAAAGAAGTGCAATATTAACCATTATCAAAAAAACCCCTGAAGTTTGTTTTCCTCCTGTAAAATATTATAAGGTATTTTCCACTGCAACTTTTCATTGCTAACTTAATTCCAACATTGTTTCTTTTCTATTCTCTGATAATATTACAAAAGTTCTAGTGAAAATCAAACCTCTCTGTCATTGTGACTACCATATCATCTCAACTAGTAATTTTCTTTAGGGAAGACTATATACTATTGAGAGAATTTGACTCAGTAATCTTAGGTTGGTTTGTTTCAAACAGATACTGACAATCAGGAAAGACACATTGTTTTAAAAAAATAAATAAATAAACTAACCCAACCTCTTAGCAAAGCCAGAGATTGAGTGTTTGATCTATTTTTACTCCTTAACCACTTAAGGCAAATAGCTTTCATTTCTCACAAGAGGAGAATTGGAGTAAGCATCAAAGTCAGACTTGAAATTGAGTTAACCCTTTTGTTCTCCTATTTGCCAAACGACATTATAGACTAGTGCTATAAAGGAAAACTAAAGTTGGCATCTCCCTTTCCTGATTTCAAAGAATGTAATGGAAATCTCCTGAGGAAATGTGTTGTCATTTTTTGGCCTCCCTTCATCTCATGCAATTTATTTTCTTTTTCAGTAATTAACAAGTAGAAACTGTATTTTGTCTCTATGCAGCAGTTAAGCTCGTTACACCAATTTCATTGGAAATATATTTTAATTTATACTCATTTTGCCACTTCAAAAGGAGCAGTGACATTAATTCCACATCAATTGCTTTGCTCTCCACTTCTTCAATTTAATTCCATTTAAATTATGTAAGCACAACCTGTTAGGAATATGAAATTGATTTGTTAGGGATACTTTCTTTCTTAAAAATAGTGAGTTTCTATTTTTCTACATATCCTACATATACAATAAACTATTAGTTTACAACAGATTCCAGCATTAACTATATCAGACTGCATTATTCAAACCATTTACAACCTTTATTGTTTTTCTTTCCAATTGGTAATATTTATGACTTTTATTTTTTGTTTTTTTTTTGGGGGGGGTCACACCCGGCAGTGCTCAGGGGTTACTCCTGGCTCCATGCTCAGAAATTGCTCCTGGCAGGCACGGGGGACCATATGGGGCACCGGGATTCGAACCGATGACCTTTTGCATGAAAGGCAAACACCTTACCTCCATGCTATCTCCCGGGCCCCAATATTTATGACTTAAAAAACTATATTTCCCATAAAAGTTATCACTTTTATTTAATTACTAAATGGAAGGTTTTCCTAGAAAATCGTCTTTTTTTTTTTTACTTTTTCCTCTTTCTCTCTAAGTGAATTTAGAAAAATGTGAGCATTTCTCTACTTTCTGATGTGTAAAAGTGACAGCATGAAGATCAGAAGTAACTGAAGTAATTTTTTTCTTATAGCCTTTTAATCCCAATATTGTATTATGTGATTCATTTTCCAGATTCCAAGGTGCCAGAAAGTTATAGTTATGACAATATATCTTGCTCTGTTATCTCAACAACTATAGCCTAGATCTAGCTGTATCTATTTTGAGAAATTTTTTTGCATATTCAGCCAAGTAGTTGATTCTTCAAACGGTTTATAATCAAGCCTTTTTTGCAAACAAACAAACAAACAAATCAATGTTTTAACCGGTTACAATATCTATGATTTCAAAATGTGAACAGCATCTTAAGCTGCATCCAGGTACTGAAAAGAGAGTATAGATAGATAATAAACGAGATTAAAATATTTGTCTATAATATAGATTATTCAAGTTTGATCCCCATCAGCATGAAGTAATTCTATTTCCTCTGGGAGTTAATCTCTAAGCAGAAATGTAAAACCGGGATATATTACTGAGCATAGCATATGATGAAGAAAAAAAAAACAGAATTACAGATAAGCATTCACATATTTTTTACTACCTATTTAGAATTTACTTACATTCTCAAAGGTTTAGTTCAGGATTAATTCATCTATTTTTTCCTCTCCCTAGCTCTCTTCTCCTCACTGTGTGGAAAATCAAACCCACCAGGTCCAGGAAAAGCATTCTTCTGCTGGGCTACATTTATGGGCCAGAATTATTAAAATGTCTGGTCAGACTAAAGATAAAAAATCAGTGTTGTTGCATTAAACACTTAACACATTAATAATGTTTCAGCAATGTTTTATTTAATCAAACATTACTAAAATACTAAAAACTTGGTAAAAGATTGTGATTCAAAGCAGAGTTTTATGGCCGGCTGTCAAAATGCCCTGAAATAAAACTTCCCAGAGGACATTTGAAAAGAAAAGATTTTATTCACCAAGATGAGGAGGGTCATTGTGAAAGCAAGAATCCCTTGCCCTCTGGCCATGAGCAAAGGTTTATATGTTTCAAGGAGGCAGGTTGATCTGCAATAAAAGGAACAAGGAAACAAGAATGTGATGTGCAGGCAAGGTAGTTCTCTAAAGTAAATGGCCTCGGGGTAAGCAAGATGAGGGAAATATATTCTGCAGGTTGAAGTTTAACAAGGAAAACTGACAGTTTAAGCAACTTTATGCATTATCAGGTGCTTCTGGTAGTAGTAGGTTAATATAGGGTCTACATGAAAGCTATAAATTTGTACGTAATTATGAAATAATTTTACAGAGTGTTCTGGTTATGTTATGTCAATCAATCAATTTATTAATCTACCTATCATCTATATATCTATTTATCTACTATCTATCTATCAATGTATCAACTATCTATCATCTATCTTTATATCTATCTTGTTTTTTTTTGTTTTTTGGGTTACATCCGGAGCTCAGGGGTTACTCCTGGCTCTACATTCAAAAATTGGTCCTGGCAGGCTCGGAGACCATATGGGATATAGGTTTCGAACCACCGTCCTTCTGTATGGAAGACAAACACCTTACCTCCATGCTGTCTCTCCAACCCCTTTGTATCTATCTTTATCTGGCACTGTCAACATGAACATAATGTGTAGTTTGAGTTCTCTAATCTAGATGTCTATAAAACAAACAAATATACAGATAAGATGATATCTGAAATGTACATCACTGTGCAATAAAAATCAGTTCAAGTGATGCTGTCAAGAAATAAGGATGGCTATATTTTGTGTAAAATACAGGGAACGCAGGGGCCTGGCGGTGGCGCTGAGGTAAGGTGCCTGCCTTGCCTGCACTAGCCTAGGACAGACACGGTTGGATCCCCTGGTTTCCCATATGGTCCCCCAAGCCAGGAGTGACTTCTGAGCGCATAGCCAGGAATAACCCCTGAGTGTCAGGGGTGTGGCCCCAAAACCAAAAAATAAATAAATAAATAAATAAATAAATAAAAAATACAGGGAACTCTTTGTGATAGAATCTTGTTTGACATATAATAAATGTGAGAGATTTCATGCAACTGAATCATAGTCTGAGAATTTCCATTAAACTGTTGGAAAAGGAGAGAACAATCAGAAACATAGGGGGTAGGGGCACATGCTTCATATGCTCAAAATTTAAAACTCAGTTCCTCTTAACCAAGCACCATTGTATTTAAACCTGGTGGTACTTAACAATTCTGATATCAGGGCATTGAATTGAACTATGACTCTATCACTGGGTTCTCTGAAACCATTTGGGAGGTACAAAACACATTTCAAAAGAGATGGACAGAGAGATAGTATTGGAGTTAAGCTGTGTTACCTTTCATATAGTAAACCTGGATTTAATTCCTGACATCACATTTGGTCCCCTAAGCACCACCAGAAGTGATGCCTGAACACAGAATCAGGAGTAAAACCTGAATACTGTTACTAGGTATGGTTAAAGCAAATATCATAAAACAAAATAATTAAAATATAATAACAACAAAATATTGGAAGATATAAACCAATATATTGGTTTCTGGACCACAGCCGGTGAGGCTCAAGGGTTACTCCTGACTATGAACTCAGAAATCATCGCTCCTGTCTTGGGGGACCATACGGGACACCAGAGATTGAACGTGGTCCATCCTAGGCTAGCTCTGGCAAGGCAGACTTCTTACTGCTTGTGTCACACCTCCAGGACCTGGAAAGAAGATATTAAAAAATGCATAAGGACTCAATAAGAATTGTGAATGCGGGGCCCGGGAGATAGCATGGAGGTAAGGTGTTTGCCTTTCATGCAAAAGGTTATCGGTTCGAATCCCGGTGCCCCATATGGTCCCCCGTGCCTGCCAGGAGCAATTTCTGAGCATGGAGCCAGGAGTAACCCCTGAGCACTGCCGGGTGTGACCCCCCCCCAAAAAAAAAGAATTGTGAATGCTATTAGCCCTGAAACCAGAGGAACTATTTTTTAGGCTGCATGACAGACTGATAAGCAGAGATCTATATCAAAAGAGATTAACTCCAGAAAAAATATCATTATTCTTTTAATTATAATTAGAGAAATAAAATAAAGCATAAAGATTATACATATTCAGATATTTTTCATATAAAGTCATATATCTTAGTTTTTCAAACGTTTATTGAGAATATTAAAGTTTATATTGCAAGGCACTTCAATTTATTGCATTAAAATCAAAGATTCCACCTAGTAACACTCCAAAAACACACAAGTCTAAAGCTTGTCTCTTAGTTACATAGTGAAAGGTCAAAAAGTGAAGTTTTCCTTTCATATCCTTTGAGGTTTCTTCTCTTCTATTTTAGGTTTCTGTTAATTGCTGATAAATGGTGGCAATTTGTTAGAAGCAGACACTATTGTATCTAGTCAGTGGAGCATAGGAAAGCATTCTTAAGCAAAATCTCTCAGATTTGATAGAGAATATTAAAAATAAAAAGCTGAAGGAATTTTTGATAATAGAAAAAAAAAGAAAAAAATGTCTATGACATATTTTGTCCAAGTATGCAGTGTGCAAATCATTTGCTGTTCCATTGTCATTATGGATGTTGAGAGCAATCAGATCAAGTGACTTTTTTATTACTTTAACTTACATTTTGAAGTTTTGGAAACTGATTTCTGAAACTGCAAGTATTTTCCTGTTATAAGGATAGAATATAACCACCAATATCTACCATCAAATTGACAATTATTTCATCCTGTTTCATCTAAGTTTCCAAAGAGGCAAATTTTCTTTTCTTTTAGCTAAGTATTGTTTCACTAATTATATATGGCATCCATTTTCCCAAACATCTGTACTGGACACTTGCATTGTTCCCAGAACATTTTAATAGAAATAATTCTCATATATATATACATATATATGTATATATATGAGAATTATTTCTATTAAAATGTTCTGGGATCAATGCAAGTATATATATATATTTTCATATATATATGAAAATATCTTTCACATCAGTTTTAATGTGTTTTGTAGATAGATAACTTGAAGTATAATATAGTTTCATGAAGGATCAGAGATACAGTACAACAGGTAGGTGTTTGCTTTGTATGTTATCTACCCAAGTTTGAACTCTGGTACCACACATCATTAACTGAATCCTGTAAGAATTGAAACCTATATGGAGAGACAGAAATAATATCGAAGACGAATGGGTGTGACCCAACTCTCCTTCCCCCCCCAAAAGTAGCCTCACCTTTATTTCTATTTTATTCTTGGGTATTTTTATAATAGTAGTAGTAGGCTTCTTGAGAATAAAATCTATGCATTTTACAATACTAGAAGGGTGATAAATAGATTAACCATTTGGATAGAAATAGATTTATTGAAAGAGTGAATAAATTAATGAATAAATATAGGATTATGGTATTTAGGACATACTGAACTCTTATCTATGAGTTCAAATACAGTATGAAGATATTATCTACCATGAACTTAGTGATAAGTGTTTGGAACATAGGTTTTCTTGAATGCTTTGTGATTTCTGTTATGCTATTTTATGTAGATTATAAATCTATAGTGCTCCTATATATTCAACTTTTATTTTTTATTGCTTTGAACTTTTAAATTATTCATAACAATTATTTATTTAGGGGGACAAGTATGGTGAGTTGCTCCATACCATTTCATGATCCTCAGGGTCTAGTCCTAGCCTTATGTTCAGGGTATTATTTATTGCTGTGACCGAACCTAGATCTCCTGAATTAACGAATATGCTGAACCCTTTCTTTGACCATTCATCATTCATCTTCTCGCCATTTATTTTACCTATGTTAAATCCTGTCTATTTTACGCAGAATCACTAACTCCATAATATTCTTCCCTATTTTCTGCTCTTCTTCCTTTCCCCTGTTTTTTTCTTTCCCTATTCATTAATTCATCATTTCATCTTCTATGTTTAGCTAAACCAATGGATTTTTTTGTTGATATTTTAGTCTTCCATATCAGTATATTTCTATGCTGGTTCTTAAGTTTTCTACTCTAGAGGTGATGTATATGTTATATGTAGTAGTCTTTTTAGTGTATGTAAGACTTCTACACATAATAGGGCAGTCACTATTGTACAAATACTCATCAAATTATACAAAACACATTGAAGTAGATTATATTAATTTTTTTGCTACAATTTGGGAGGCAAAATTCTATTTTTAAGATATATTTATTGGTATAACTTGAGGGTAATCATTAGGAGCTACAGCAATGCCTGGGCAACAGTCACTAAAGGAATAAAGACATCAGTTTTTCTATAAGTGAAGATAATTTATTTCTTAAATACTGTAAATTAATTTTAATCTTAAAAGTTGTCTCTTGATTTAAGATGGAATATGTGTACCCCTAATTTTTATAATTCAGTTAGTAAAGAGTTAAAATATATTAGTTCATCTGTGTCTCAACATGAATACCATAAATCTATAATGGATATGTGTGTTTTCTCAACTGATAAGTTAAAGAAATCCCAAAGAATGGGAAGAAGACATGTATTATTCATCCAATAATGTGACTCAAACTCAGAGCTCAGCAATAATAACAAAAGGAAATACCCAGAAAAATAGAAAGAATAATTTGTTGAAAGTCATGTGACTAAAGAAGATATGCAGGTGCACAAGAGGCACCTTAGGAGTACTCCTAATAAATACACTGAAACATGTGGATAAAATTTTTAATCAGATATCATTTCATATGCCTATATAATAATGTGTCTTATTCAAAATCTGCTCTATCATTTGGGTCCTTTCATCCAACGAGAATAATTGTCAATTTTTTAAGATCCTGTAAGACAATATAAAATACTCTCTGTCAGTTAATATTATGCTATAACACTTAAAATAAATCTATTTTATTCTCCCTCTCTCTTTTTTTCTCCTTCTCCCATTAATTATATGACTCTAGAGTTGTCTAACTAATACAGACTCCTAGTTTTATGTAGTAAATTCCAGTTCCTGAAGGCAGAGTCAATGACTTTTAAAAGCAACTGTGACTCACTACTAGCATCAAATGAATCAATTGACCCAGGGTATGTTACACAAAAGCTAGTTTTTTGTAGATATAGTGACTCATTAATGTGAGCTGTGTCTTATTCTATTTAGAAAATAAGTTGGATAGAAATACTTTAAAAGTTTAGGATGTAATACTCATAAATAATACTTGCATGGTTTGGTTCTGTTGGTAGAAACTTTTCCTTGTTTTAAAAATAATTTTATGTGGGGTCCGAGGAATAGAACATTGGTAGGGCATTTGTCTTCCATGCAGCTGACCCAGGAGAAACCGGTTCGATTCCTGGTATCCCATTTGGTCCCCCAGCCTGTCAGGGGAGATTTCTGAGTACAGAGCCAGGAGTGTCTCCAGAGCACCACCAGATGTGGGCACAAAGACCAATCAATCAATCAATCAATCAGTAAAGTTAAAAAAATATTTTTGCTACTGTATCTTCATATGGTGTGCTATCTTCTTGCTCTTTTTTTTTATAAAACTATAGAAACTCTTCAATAAAAAAATCATGGATATATGATCCTTACATTTAAAACTTGTTCATAAGTCTACCTCATATTGCCATTCTATTTAGATATTATGGTATGAATTTATTTATAGAAAGAGGTTATAAGGGCCCAGGAGATAGCATGGAGGTAAGGCATTTGCCTTTCATGCAAAAGATCATCGGTTCGAATCCCAGTGCCCCATATGGTCCCCCGTGCCTGCCAGGAGCAATTTCTGAGCATGGAGCCAGGAGTAACCCTTGAGCACTGCCGGGTGTGACCCAAAAATAAAAAAAATAAAAAAAAAAGAAAGAGGTTATAACCTAGTCTAGGGCATTATGTAACAAATAATCAGCTATAAATAAAAACTCATAAAAATCATGAACATACAAAAGCAGAACTAAAATGTCAAGTCTACAAAAAAAAAATAGTCCAAGCACAGTATCCTCTGCTTGAAACATGGCCTCTTTTTCATTTTACATGTACCAACACATCATATCTACAATACGATGAAAATATACACTGGAAGTGCATAAGCAGGTGCTCAATTTGAATTACTTTTGATATGAAATATACCAAAAATAGGTAAATATATTTATCATGGATTTGAAAGCTAAATAAATAGTAATTAGGAGAGAAGAAAGCTGAGAGTAATGAAGGTAGACCTATGTTTCTGGCTCCATTGTATGTTTCTGACCCTTTGC
This sequence comes from Crocidura indochinensis, assembly GCA_004027635.1. Taxonomy (NCBI): domain Eukaryota; kingdom Metazoa; phylum Chordata; class Mammalia; order Eulipotyphla; family Soricidae; genus Crocidura; species Crocidura indochinensis. The sequence goes on along the minus strand of PVKC010007852.1, from coordinate 19,513 downwards.
ATATTTAGAATTTATTTTCTAGTAATAATAATAAAAGTTAAGTTCTTGGGAAAGAGGAACATAGTTCAAAGGGATGAAGTGCCTGATGCCCTTGAAGGAAATCTACTAAATTTTGGCAGTAGGTGACATTCAGAGATTGAACCCTAGTAACTGAGTAAAATCAAGTGGTGCCTCTGATCAATATTGTGTTTGATATCCCACAGTACAAGAGCACCCAAAGAGGCATCCAACCCCCCCCAAAATAAGGTGTTTGTTGAATGTTAGCAAGATTCATCATTCACTCAACAAGAGCTTACTTATAACGTTCACAAATGACTGGAGGAAACAATTAGCCTGGCTTTTGGGTAGAATTTTATTTACTGAATTTTTTAAAAAGTGAGTTGCTGCAGTTGTTTTTTTTTTGTTTTTTTTTTTGTTTTTTTTTTTTGTTTTTTTTGGGTCACACCCGGCAGTGCTCAGGGGTTACTCCTGGCTCCATGCTCAGAAATTGCTCCTGGCAGGCACGGGGGACCATATGGGGCACCGGGATTCGAACCGATGGCCTTTTGCATGAAAGGCAAACGCCTTACCTCCATGCTATCTCCCAGGCCCCGCTGCAGTTGTTTTTATCTTTGTCCAAGAAAAATAGAAATAGTCAATCTGACACTTATTTATTTGTCATCCAATTCAGTTTCCTTAAGTTTTGAAAAATTACTTACTAAGTACTATTTTAATTAACCACAGGTTTTCAAATATTGATGTTGTAGTTTGCCATGATAGTTTTGCTAATTGTTTTCAATAGTATAGTGGAATCTTTAATTTTTTTTTGTTTTGTTTTGTGCTTGGTCCACAACTTATGATGCTCAGATTTCACTCCTATTTCCACAGTTAGGAATTACTATTGTCAGACCTTGGGAAACCATATTGGATGCTGGGAATAAAATCCAGGCAAGTGCCCTATACACCATACTCTTCTCCAGCTTCTGAAAATATAAAATATCAGCTTCTGAAAATATAAAATATAAAATATAACATATCATATTTTCCATCTAAAATAGTTTGTAAGCTTACTTCTCACCTTATATTTATTTATTATTTTTTCTATATAATTTTTCTGGTAGAACTTCATGGCATGTTAAATATATCTGGTATTAAAACAACATCTTTTGAATTATTGCATGTGGAATAATTAACATTATATAAGTAAAATCTGTTTATTATTGTTTTGCTTGCTTTTATCTAGGCAAGTATCTAAAGCTTTATCTAAATCTATTAGTATATCAATTATTTTGTTGTGGGACTGGAGCAGTGACACACTGGTAGGGTGTTTACCTTGCACAAGGCTGACCTAGGAATGACTGTGGTTTGATCCCTTGGCATCCCATATGGTCCACCAAGCCAGGAGCGATTTCTGTGCTCATAGCTAGGAATAACCCCGAGAGTCATACGGTGTGACCAAAAATAAAGCAACAAAACATTTTGTTGTACTTTTCTACTTAGTGTATCATATTAATATATTGTTTTATGCTGCAAAAACTACCCCTTTCCTAACTTTTTACTCTTCAAATTGGTTTGTCAGAATTTTATTGAGGCTTTTTCATTTATGTTTATTTGGGATATTTATATGTAGGTTTTTTTTTTATTATTCTCTGTCTACTCTTGATATATGGCTACTTTTGATCCCATGATATATATTTCAAGGACTTTTTTTTTTCAAATAGAGTGAATTTTAAAGGCAAAAATGTTAAAATATAGTGAATAAAGAAAAACTTTTTAAAATACTTATCATTTACATGTCACTAATGATAATCAAAAACATACAGTGGTGTTATATTAAATATAAAACACTGGGGCCCGGGAGATAGCATGGAGGTAAGGCGTTTGCCTTTCATGCACAAGGTCATTGGTTCGAATCCCGGTGCCCCATATGGTCCCCCGTGCCTGCCAGGAGCAACTTCTGAGCATGGAGCCAGGAGTAACCCCTGAGCACTGCCAGGTGTGACCCCCCCCCAAAAAAAAACAAACAAACAAAAAACTAAGAGTTTGACAATAAATCACAAATATTATATTAACATAAATCTTATATTAATAAAAACAAAGTCAAGAATATTAATGAATAATATAAAATGTTATATTTTCAGAAAAATCAGGTGCTTAAGGTGGATATATCACTATGGTTATCATATGAATATAGAATGAAAATATGCAAGAAATTCTAAGAATACATGATATGTCCTTCTTAAAAAGAGAACATATTTTTGCAATGCATCAACTAAAGTGCCAATATCCAATATATAGAGCTTTCATAAAACAACAATAAAAGATCCAAATGTAACAACACTGGCAAAGGAGGTTGTTCTGTTTATGACTGAAACCCAACTACAATCATGCTGGTAATCATTGTGCTTAATGAAGATTTTATGAAAAATAATTTAAATGTCTCATCCACAAGGGAAAGAGAAAATAACATAAGTTTCCAGAAGAAGACACATGTTGATACACAAGAGGTATATGAAAAAGTAATAATTATCATTCATGATTAGGAAACAAAAATCAAAACAACTTTGAATTACCATCTCATACTACTGAGAATGGAATAGAATAGAAGTTCTAGAAACAATCAGTGTTAGCAGGATTGTGATGAATAGGAAACTTGATTCATTATTAGAGCAAATGTTGTCTGGTTTCCCCTTCATGGAGATCTCTCCATAAAGGAATTTTCTTTCAAGTCAACATATACCCAAAATGACACAAACAAATAATTTAAAGTAATATTGTTTTTGGGCCACACCCAGTGACGCTTCTGGCTATGTGCTCAGAAGTCGCCCCTGGCTGGCCTGGGGGACCATATGGAGCACGGGGGATCGAACCGCGGTCCGTCCAAGGCTAGTGCGGTAAGGCAGGCACCTTACCTTCAGCGCCACCTAAAGTAATATTGTATGCCTTTGTTCATGAAAATAATCCTTATGCTCAACCATAGAGTAATAAATCATAAGATGTGGTATATAATGTATATACAGATACACGCAGCTCTGATTATGCAATGTCATGCAATGTGTTACAAAATGGATGAAACTGGAAAATATCAGACTAAATGAAGGGAAAGAGAGGTACAGACTAATTATTCATATATGGGACTTAAAGATACACAGCAAGGTAGCAACAATGACCCAAAGGCAATAGAAAAGAAGAACTTATCCAGAACATGAGTTATTCAGCCAGAGCAATAATAAAGTGGGGAGGGTACTTACTTTCTAGGTTTGATCCCATTCAGCCCATATGGATCTGCAGCTTCAGAATTAGAGTGCTGAGCATTGTCTTTGTGACCTCAAAACAAGCAAAACCTAACTTGGGAAGATAATTGTAAAGGTGGGACCTTAGGCATCTTAGGGGAGAAAGGTGAGCCCACTGATGAGAGGGATAGTATTGGGATTATGTATACAAGAAAACAATATGTTATTAATAAATGTGTTTATAAGTCAGTATATTGAGCAATAAAACTTTATAAAAGTATGAAACAAAGCTATTTCAAATAAAATCACATGGAATTATCAATGTTTATTAAATGCAGAATACTGGTGATGACATATATGTGCAGGGATAAAAAGTTAATTATTTGAACTAGCATCTTTATTAGAAATGTACACATGCAGAACACCACATGCAATGTGGTCTTATAGTCCATTAAAAATAAAATCTATGACTTTATAGATTATAAAGTCATAATATTATAAAGATTATAATCATTATAAAGATGATTATTGGGTTTTTCTTTATATTACATGAAATTTGCTTCATTAAATCTGAAAAGAATGTGGGAAATTAAAGTAAATGTAATCATGAAAGTACTCCTTTAAAACTAAATTTCTTATATAAAATATAAAAATCTATGTTCATATATTTTTATACATTTTCATAAATGTGTTAAAGCTATTCTATTTCTGTGTGATGAGATAAGTACATTAATTATACTTCATGAACACTTAGTTCTTATGAATTGTCTCTGTAGCAGTTTCAGGAAAATTAACTATATATGAAATCAAAGAAATTATTTTTGTTGTGAAATTTGTCAGTTGTTTACCACACCCAGGTTTAAAGATCTTCCTCATATATGTCTTTTGAACTATCTTGATTCCAACAAAATGACAATTGTATTTTATCTGTTTGTTTTACATTAATACTTTATTAATGTTTAGAATTTTTCCATGGTATTTATTCATTTATAACAAATATTTAACAGCAGATTATATAGCCATATGTTCATATTAAATATTTTACTTATAATATTAAAATATTTTAGTGCATATTTTATTTGAAAGTTGACATAAATAAAAGATGACAATAAATCCAGTTTGAAATATACTATTTGTAGGTTTTAGGTATCAGAGAATGACAAAAGTAGTGTCTACAAGTACTAAGCAGTTATCCAATTCAGATATTGAATAGCATCATTTATTTACATTTTCCCATTCCCCTTATAGAATCTCCTGATAAAACCAAAATATGTATTTTTGAACCTTTTATAGATTTCTGGACTGAGGAAATTAGAGGAGTATATTTTATAAAATTGCTACTAAGATAGAAGCAAAAACACTTGTAAATAACATTTGATGAAACCGAATTTTATAAAATTATTATGATTTATTTTTTATTTTTAGCATTATGATTAAAAACATGTTTTAGTTGGGGTTTAGTTATAATAATAACGCTCCCTCACTAGTGCAATATTCCCACCATCAATGCCCTAAACTCTCTCCTCCTGCACACCTTGCCTGTATTCAAGACAGGAATTCTATTAATCTCACTCACTACTATTGTCATGATAGTTGTCAGTGTAGTTATTTCTCTAACTTAGCACTCCTTGTGGTAAACTTTATTTTGTGGCCAGTCCTTCAAGCCCTTATCTCTATTGTCTCTGAGTATTATTTCAATAATACTTTTTAGTTTCCTTAAAACCCATAGATGAGTGAGACTACACTGTGTCTATTTCTCTCCCTCTGACTCATTTAACTCAACATAATAGTTTCCATTTTAATCTATGTACAGGAAAATTTCATGACTTCATTTTTCCTGATGGCTACATAGTATTCCATTGTTTGCATGTACCACAGTTTCTTTAGCCACTCATCTGTTATCAAGCATTTGGGTTGTTTCCAGATTCTGGCTATTATAAATAGTGTTGCAATGTATATAGGTGTGCAAAGGCATTTTTGCATTGTGTTTTTGTGTTCCTAGGGTATATCCCTAGGAGAGGTATAGCTGGGAGTTCAGTTTCCAATATTTTAAGGAATTTCCATATTGTTTTCTTGAAGGGCTGAACTAGATGGCATTCCCACCATTAGTGAATAAGAGTTCTTTTCTTCCCACATACCTGCCAGCACTGATCTTGTTTATTGTGATGTATGCCAGTCTCTGTGGCAAAAAATTGTACCTCATAGTTGTTCTGACAATTTCATAAAATTATATATTTTTGCTAGCGGCACTTCTGCTGCCACCTATATCTACCTTTATTTATTTGTGGTAAATTAATAGGCAAATGTTCTTAACAATGCAACATATATATATATTTTTAAGAAATACAATGTATTTTGTGTTGCAAACCAGAGTCAATTTGGCACATAATTTTTAATGCTTTACAGAACATGACTAGCAGAAGAAACTCAGGACAAAAAAGTCTTAGAAGTATTCTCTTACTATTTTACTGTTAAGTACTTAGGGAAGCTAAATTGTATTTTATGAGTAAAGAAAACCAAAAAAAAAACTAATACAAAAACCCAGATATTTTATGGTGCTATTCATAATATTATTATTATTTGCTTTTGTTTGCTTTCCTTAAAAAAATCTTATTGCTGATCAGAAAATAGTATAGAGGTTAAGGCATTACCTTGCATGCAGCTGACTCTGGTTTGATTCCAGCACCACAAATGTGCTCCCAAAGAAATTTATCATTTCTCTAAGATCACATTTGTCCTTACTTATATTTCATTAGATTGTGATCTTAGATGATTTAAATTTCCCTGCAATAAAAATTATGTAATGAAAATATTTTGCTATCCAAAACAGAAAAACAAACACCTACAGTAGGTATTTTATATGAAGTAGATAACAAATACCTTCCTCGTTGAGAAAAATTAAAATTTCAGAGAGCTTAAGCTTCTTATTGACAGGAAAACTTGATTATGTCCACAGTGTCCATGTAAGAAACTTGACAAAAAGATCCCGTTGAGCCTGTAAAGAAATATCATTATAGATGTTGTGAATATTATTTGGACTAATTCTTTTCCTGGTGGCTCCAGTACAAAAGACTAAACACAGGAGTTCAGAGCCTGTCTTTTGTAACTAAAATAAAAATGGAGAATGGAGATGCCTGTTTGGCTCTCACTGAAGCTCTGATGTTATCTAAGAAATGATGAAGGGAGAGGCCAGACCCCATGAATGGCCATAGTCTGCTCAGTGAGGTTAAATATGGCTGCACAGAAGCTGATTTTCAAAGAAGATGAAGCAAATAGACAGAAATCTGTCATCTCAAAAAAAATTTTGCATAGCTATCCAAACTTTGCGATTGAAGACTGATTATTGCCCCCAGAAGAAACCATAACAAAATTCAGTGACTGGCTAACTCCATGCTGGCTTAACCCTCCTTTGAGATCTGATCAATGATCTTTACCATAACCCAGTGACTGCTTATAAAATGAGTCTAAAAAAATTCCACTGGCAACTATGAATCACTGTTCAAAGGACTAAAATGAAAAGGGGGAATAAAAAAAGACCAACTACTTATTTAAAATGTCTAACCCAGAAATAAAACTTTGTTCTTTTGTAAGAGGGCTATGGGTAATCTTTTAAGTTTGATAAAAAAAAAAAACTGATATATACTGATAACAAATATACAAAAAAAGACTTTCTAAATGGGATGAGATGATTCTGCACTTAATCTTATGTTTAGCTCTATATCAAGTAGAGTTTGTTATGTATGTCACGATGGCGTTATCTCGCTAAAGTGTTTTTGGAAGGTCAAGGTAACCTGTTTCAAAATAAAAATCTTTCATATTAAATATGACAGACATAACTTAAGTGTCCTACTCATGTAAAACTCATGACTGTGGTTCCAGATCTCAACTATTTCATACATCACAGAATGTTAAATTTGTTAAACTACAGTTTAGATTGCTTTTTTTTTAAGTAAAAATAAAGAATGCTTCACGAATTTGCGTGTCATCCTTGCACATGGGCCATGATCTTCTCTGTATCTTTCCAATTAAATTGCTTTTTTATGTTAAGTGTTTATAACCAAATACAGAATTAAATAGTATTGAAGATAATATAAATATATCAATGAGCTATGTATTATTTGCCATTTGATTGTAACTTTTAAAAATATCTTGGACTGATATAAATATGTCAAATATATTCTGAAAACATGGTTTTCTTGAAATTAGTTTTTCTTGAAATCCTGATAAACCAAACATGACACTAGTTCCTTTAGTAAATCTAGAAACTATAGCATATAATGTAGGATTGTGTGTAATTTAAAGTGATATAAAATTTAATAATATTGTATATTCACAAATAATTTTAGGAAACAATTTTTCAGAAAAAATATAGATAATACATGTTAACTAAAAATAGAACAGGTACTTTAAAATCTTCTTTTGTGTTGCATGGCTTCACTAAGTGGGAGATGGTGAAATGGATTTGCTGGCAAATATAGTTAACAAATTTTTGGACATAGAAGGCATTTGTCTATATTCAAGATTTATCTATGGACTAATTATCTGGATACTGATAAGCAACAGAATTATCTGTGAACCCATCTAATTCTTCTTATGGGTCTTCTGTATTTGCATTTTTAAAGAAATAAGAATTTGACATTGTTTAATCTCTGCTATGACAGTACAATATAGCAAAAGAGACCTAAAATTATATATTTTATAAATTTTAAATATGTAATAATATCATATTTTAGGCATGTATCCATGTCACACATATCCTTTGAACTCCAGACTTCTAACTTTAGTTTCTGTATCAATATTGGATATTCTGTATCCATATTGGATATTATGCTTTTTATCCTAAATACTTCAACTATTTGATTGCTGTGCATATGTAAATACTTCAACTATTTGATTGCTGTGTGTCTTTACAGAAAATCAGACCCAAGGCCACAAAAGTGGACTTTATACCTTATCATGTACCACAGTACTGCACCTTAGGTGAAGAGGTCTTTTATTATTAATACTTTGCCTTTGGTTTAACTTAAATTTGCTTATATCAAGCAATTCTGTGATTGATGGATTTGAGTGTCTGTTTTTTGTAGATCATCAAATAGCTGTAAAACCTTTGAGATATAAAATTAAACTCATGATAACCTATTTGCTCTCTGCTGTGGTGAAGTAATAATCCATAGGTTAGAAATTTCATTTATCATTCTGGGCCAAAGTTCACCTACCTCATATGCAAATGAAAAAAATAATGCTTTAAATATATATTCTCCTGTGCATTTTTATAGACTTTATCATAAAATATATTAATAAAGTTTAATTGTTTTCAAAGATTTATGATTTAATTCTATGCTTATAACCCAATCATTTGCCTTATTGCAAAGATAATCAATTTTAAGCTCTAATATAAGTATTTGAAGCCATTATATTTTCCCAGTAAAATTCATAAATTTCCAAACAATACTGTTCAAAATTAAGTCATTTATCTGGAAAAAAAAGGAACAAAAAATAACAGAGTTTGATGCCTGCAATTACATGCACTTAAAACATTTTCAAAGCTGTCAAATTCTTAGGTCCATCAACTTTAACAACAACTCATCAAAATGTTCTTGTTTTGTACATTTTTAATTTGGAAAGCAAAGAAGCATGATGTTCTGCAGCTTCCAAGCATCTGTCATTCACATCAGGGACATAAGTTTTTTTTACCACAGAGTACCATATCTGAATTGGAATTTTTGTCATCAATCTTGATCTTTAATAAGAAAATTCATGAAGCTTATCATTGGCACAGTGCAGACAAATGTAATATCTAATGTAGAGGCATCATATACTATACATGTCACTTAATCTTTAACCTGACATATTGCAGGTTTTATAGTAGCAGTTCTCACATTGAAGCGCCATCTGTTAATGACAGGAAACAACATTGCTATACTTTAGGAAGCTGCCAGAATGTGTAAATGAATTGATATGCTGCTAACGGCGGAGTTCAAGTGTTCTCAGTGATGTTCTTTTCCTATTTTTCATTTAAGCAAGAATAACCTTTGAACACAATTTATAGTAGTTCATTCAGATTAGATTTAAGACATGCTAGAAATATTGTTGATGTGCAAAATTGTCTGTATCATCTCTCATAAAAGTAGCAAGGCATTTTGACCAATCTATTAAATCTATCAGTTCACAAGTCATATAATGCTCTGTAGTTTGCTACAGGTTTTCCTAAGTGCTTTTCCTAAGATACAGTTAGTGAGTGTATCTTTAAATTCCACTACTTTGGTTGCATATTTTACAGTGCTTGAAATAATATTCTAAGCAATCTAATTTAGAATAATGTGGGGCCCGGGAGATAGCATGGAGGTAAAGCGTTTGCCTTTCATGCAAAAGGTCATCGGTTAGAATCCCGGTGCCCCATATGGTCCCCCGTGACTGCCAGGAGCAATTTCTGAGCATGGAGCCAGGAGTAACCCCTGAGCACTGCCGGGTGAGACCCAAAAACCAAAAAAAAAAAAAAGAATAATGTTAAAAATGTAAAGTAATTTATTTCATGTAACTTCTTAGAAAAAAGGTAAAATATAAATGATTACAGATTTTATGCAGTTACTTTTGACCAATAAAGGATCCTCCTGAACTGGTTAATAAAGAGTTATATTTTTATTTTTGGTGAAGTAAGAACATTTTTATTGAAACATTTTTGGAAATAATAGGTTAGTTTTTTTTTTTTTTTGCTTTGTTTTGTTTTGGGGCCACACGCAGCAGAGCTCATGGGTTACTCCTGGCTCTCTGCTCAGAAATAGCCCCTTGCAGGCTTGAAGGACCATATGGGATATGAGGATCGAACCTGGGTCCATCCCAGGTCGTCGCATGTAAAGCAAATGCCCTACCATTGTGCTATCGCTCTGGCAATATATCTATCAAATAGATTTACTTGGAATAAAGTAATATTTAAAATTATATAAAGGTATACAGAATTCATGTTAGCTGCTTCAGATCAGGAAGTTTTGCATGGAATAAAGCATTTAATAAAAATAGCTAATGTTTGAACTTTAGGTTTCTCAGTTCAAGTGCTTTAATAAATTAATAGAAATAGAACAGCTTAAATAATAAAAAGTTATAATTCACAGAGATAAATGCTCAGAAATTTAAGATCAAGGTACATTGTCTGATGAGGAGCGACATCCTCATATGCAGATAACCTTGTTCCTTTATCTTTGATGGTGAATGTCAGAGAAAGAATAAGGTTTTTTTTTTGTCTCTTCTTATGAAGGTCTTATTCACAAATACTTTATTTTAATGGTCAATTAGTACAACTGAGATCTCATTTTATAAATTATCCAACTGAGCACTAGGATGCCAACTTTGAATTGAGGGCAGAGGGAGAGATAGCTAAAGTTCAGAAAATGGAAAAGCTAGAGAGCAAATAAAAAAGACACATTCTTCTGAAATTTCACCTGTATTTCAAACCTAAAAACTGACATTCATTTTCTCAGTATTCATTTATATGATATATGGAATTCAAATATATTGTGGTACAGCAGGCTGGTGCTTTTCTTGCACCGGGTGGATTCAAGTTTGATCCTTGTCATCCAGTATAGTCCCCTGCATCAAATGAATAATTTCTGAGTGCAGATCAAGCTGTAATCCTGAAGCACTACATTGCAGAGATTTTGCACAAATCAACAAACAGCAACAACTGATATTAGTGAAGTTTATATCAAACCAAAGTATCAATGATCTATGGGGCTGATATTAAATAGAAAAGAATAGGATGACTATTTTTTAAATTTTGGAGCCACACCCAGCAGTGATCAGTGTTTACTCCTTCCTCTGGCCTCAGGGATCACTCCTGGTGATACTCTTGGGACTATATGGGATGCCTGGAATATAAAATCCAGGTTGCTCACTTGCAAGATCAATGCCCTACCAGCTGTGCTATCTTTTCAACCTTACGACGACTACTCTTAGATAACAGCACTACCAATTTGAACTTTCTAATTGATACATTTCTATTTTCATGTACTCTACTTCTTAAATTTTACTTTCCATAGTGCATCAGTAACTGATTAACCATTCTGTTGCTATGGGAACACTAATATCTTTCTATCTCACATTTTTTGTATTATTATAATTTCTCCACATACACTGTTTTATATAATGTGTAAGAGTATCAAGAAGTGAGAGCAACTAAGGTCTTGTTGTATTATTAAAATGCAGTATTTAAATGATAGAAATTCATAGATCTTAATACAAGATTATAAACTTTGTGTACATAATCTGTAGATAGAATTTATTTAATTGAATAGTGTTGGTAGTGAATTGATAAGTATAATTGCCTTCCAGAATTTGTTTAATTGAAATATTTCATGAGAAAAATGACTATTTGCTTAATTCTGCCAAAACAAACTGAAAAATAAATGTTTATTGGCAACACAAAAAATGAAATATGTGGTGGTATTCATGTGATGTTTATTCTTTAAAAAGAATAAAATATTTTATTACTGGGTATATTCCAAGCTTTCTTTTTAAAACATTAGAAACACTCTCTGAAAGACAAACTTTCTCTGAAAATAAAAATGCTATTTCCAGAAAAATTCTTATTGATTTTTTTTAATGGAACATTTTTAATGAAACATTTTCTTTAATGAAAGCTTGAAACTCAGGGCTAAAGGAAACATATGGTCATAGACATTTCTATAGTTGGTTAATAAATCCAAGAGTCTGTTATAAGCCTATACATATTTGTAAATAATAATATATACATTGTCTGACATTTCTTATTTTATTTTTTGAGGTATATAGTATATATACATATAAAGATTTTCTATTTTAACTAGGAACATATGCAAAACTGTTTGAATGTAATATGTAATATGTAATAACATAAATTTGATTAAAATAATCACATATTAAGGAATTGCAGCTTCAAAATAATAATACCCAAGAACAGAGGAGTGGAAAAAGAAACAGTGGCATGTCTACATTATGAAATTCTATGATGCTGTTAGAAAGAATGAAGTCATAAAATTTATTTATTTCTGAATGAATATGAAGAATATCATGCTGAGTGAGATGAATCAGGAAAGGAGATATACAAAGAATTATAGTTATGATGAGATACACAGTTAAAATTTTACTTATTAAAAACAAAAAATATTGTTTTATAGGTTGTATGAAGAAAATCAAAGGGTATTCCAAGCAACCTTATATACATACGTCATAATATAATAGTATAATATCAAATCCAGGAAACTTATTTTCACATTGTTTATCCATGTTTCACCCATTGTTTATGTGTATTTAATTTTATATATCTTGATCACAAGTACAATTTCCTGTAAGTACCTTTATAATCAGTGTATGGAGAAAAGTATGACTACACATTAACTTTGAACTATTATAAACACCCATGATTACCCAGATCATGTATCATTAATAATAGCAGTTACTAAAATGTTATTTATGCTATTTAATAAATGCTATTAAAACATATTCACTATAGATTCTTCAACATTTAATTACATTAAAATATCAGCAAATGTCTTTGAGATTCACTTAAGATTATTCTTTAAGCATTAGCTATTCTCCATGCATGTTGTATTGCATTTAATTTTTGTTCCATGTTAATAAAATACAAATGTTTGGGGCCCGAGAGATAGCACAGCAGTGTTTGCCTTGCGAGCAGCCAATCCAGGACCTAAAGTGCTTGGTTCAAATCCCAGAGGTCCTATGGCTAAAGAAACTGTGCTACACATACACAATGGATTACTATACAGCTATAAGAAGAGAAAAAGTCATTAAATTACACATGGACAAACATGGAAAATATCATGCTGAATAAGTCAGAGGGAGGCAGATAGACACTGTAGTCTCACTCATCTATGGGTTTTTTGTTTGTTTTGTTTTTTTGTTTTGTTTTTGGGTCACACCCAGCAGTGCTCAGGGTTTACTCCTGACTCCATGCTCAGAAATTGCTCCTGGCAGGCACGGGGGACCATATGGGGCACCGGGATTCGAACCGATGACCTTTTGCATGAAAGGCAAACGCCTTACCTCCATGCTATCTCCCGGGCCCCTCATCTATAGGTTTTAAGAAAAATAAAAGAGGGCCAGAGTAATCGTACAGTGGTAGAACATTTGCCTCACATATGGCCAGCATTGGACAGATCTGGTTTCTATTTCAGGCATCCCATATGGTTCTCTGAGTTTGCCAGGAGTGACTTCTGAGAACAGATCCAGGAGTAACCCCTGAGCACTGCTGGGTGTGGCCCAAACCAAAAAGTAAATAAATAAAATAAAATAATAAAAGACATTATTGGAATAATATAGAGATAAGGGCTGAAAGTACTGGCCCACTATATGAAGCTTACCACAAAGAGTGGTGAGTTCAATTAGAAAAATAAGGACATTAGCAACTATCATGACAATGGGGTAGTGACTGAAAGAAATAGAATTCCTTTCTCAAATACAGGCAGGGTGATTCCTGGAAGAGTTAGGGAGTATTGGTGTTGCAAATGTTGCACTGGTGAAGGAGGGTGTTGTTTTTTAACTGTAATCCAATGACATACATGTTTGTAATAATAGTGCTTAAATAAATATGTTATAAAAAAAAACCTTTTACCCCCAAACACTTAATTGTTAGTTTTTTGGATTGTCCCAAGAGTGATCTCCTCTGGAGATTTTGTTTTTATATTTTTATTCCTCTGCTGTACTGATTCTCTTGTATTCCAGCTAGCTCCTATCTATCTCTAATTTGAACAAATTCTTGTCCTTTGCTGAGGAGGTTTTATTCACTTTCCCTTTGCAATAAATAGTAAGTTCTAGATCAGGTCAAAGTAAAAGATGTCATTGAGGCTGTGATCATTCCCGAATAATGGCAAAACCATGCTTTGTAATGTAATCTGTCACTTTTCATGTAAGACCACATTTGTCCTCTGTCATGTGAGCTCTATTATAAGAAAAATCACTGAAAATGGTAGAATAATTGTTAGAAAACTATGCCACTGCTAAAATTCTAGAAATTCATTACTATAGAGATGACACATTTTATTTCTTCAAATAGAGTCAAGGTGTTCTTTGTCAATTGAACATGCTTTTTAGGTTTGATCTTTATCGAATTTTTATGCTTGAGTGTCTTCTGTTTTTTTCCTAAAGACAAACTTGTTTTCCAAGTTTAAATCTTGTTCACACATGGTTTACTTGAAATATGTATGTACTAGTTCATTAGTAATGATGTTTTTCATCATATCCTGGAATCACTAAAACCATTAATGGAGATATACATCTTTAGACACATTTATATAAATATATACTTGATTAAGTAGAGTTTATAGATGAACTGTGGATATACCTTTCAATCAAACATTTTAAATAAAGTTATATTGAAATACACTTATTTATTTTTATTTATTTTAAGTCATAACATCATGGTGTACATTTATTTTGTTTGTTTTGTGGTTGCAAACAGTGATCATAAGGAATCTCTTTAGGCTTTGTTCAAGAATCATTTCTGATGAGGCCCAGGAAACTATATGCAATATCAGCAACTGAACTGAGGCCATCTGCATGCAAAGCAAAAGCCCTAATCACTGACTTCTATCCCCATCTCCCATCATGTCTAAAATATATAGAGAGAGCAATAGTTTGGGGGATAGGTATGTACTGCTAATATGAATACCAGTATCAAAATCATAAAATGATTATTTCAAAATTTTCCTTCATCCTACTCGATCATTTTTGTTACATATATATATATATATATATATATATATATACATATGTTTAAAGATGGCTTTAAAATATATCCTACTTAGCATATGCATTTTAAAATTTGTATAAGATTTTTATTAATTTACAGTAGTAGAATTGAGTAGTTTTAACAAGCCATACGTCATATTGGAAAGAGCAAATGCTGATAGCCAGAGATTGAGTACAGAGTGTAAAGCCTTGTATGTAGCTGACCCAGCTTTGAATCCACAATCCATACGCTCTCATGAGCACTGCCAGGAATAATCTTTGATAACAGGGGGATGCACCCAAAGGCAAAATGAAAGGAAGATATAAAGACATACACAAAGAAAAAGAAATACTGAAATTAAAAAAAAGTAATAAAGAATAAAACAGAAAAGAACAGTTAAAGAGAAAGATAAAAGAAATTAAGAAATAGAATATTTCATAGAGAACTACTTATTTCTACAACAATAGACACAGGTCCTAAAAGATTTTTATGCATTTGAGGGCCGGAGCAGCGGCTCAGTGGTAGAGTGTTTGCTTTGCACCCGGCTGACCTAGGACCAACCATGGTTTGATCCCCTGGCGTCCCATATGGTCAAAAGCCAGGAGTGATTTCTAAGAGCACAGCCAGGAATAACCCCTGAGCATCACTGGTGTGCAAACCCTGCAAAGAAAAAGTTTTTATGCATTTTCAAACAACTGATCATTTACATAATGGCTAGTTATAGCCTGTCACAAATTGTTTCAAGAAAATAGTTTGTTCAAGTATACATTCCATAAGATTATATTTTATTTTTTATGATTTAAACATAAAAAAACTACTCTAGCCATAAGTAATAATTTGGTATTAGTTCTTACAATGGATTTGTTTAATTTAAGAATGATAAAAGACAACAATAATAAATCTGAAGGCAACGTAATGTTAATGAAGATATTCCCTTGAGTCTGCTTAATTTCCTTGAATTATGCTTATTCAAAAACCACATCTATGTGTATTGATCTATATGTTTGTCTCTTAAAATATGATAAAGTCAGGCAAATACTCGAACTTTACTTTTAATTTATATCATATAGTAATTTAAATTAGAAGAAAAATATTTACAGAAGTATATTAAAAATGTTTCATGAGATATATGAAAAATGTTTTTCTATTTAATTAGGTATTCTTTTTGTTTTAGTAGAAAACTCATTCGAACTTTAAGAATTTTATTTCCAACAAATAGCTTTGTGAGAGTTCTATACAATTGTGATTTAAAAAGGACCAGCAGATATTGTTCAGCCTTTTCTTTCTTTGAGACTGCTTTGACTATCTTCAAGAGAATTCTTCTGAACTTAAAAGCTTAGAAGATTATAGTATGATTTAAAGGTATTAATTAAAGAAACTTCTCTCACATTCATTTTACTTTCCAACCTCTTTAATTTTCTCAAATAAACTTCCCCAATTAACAAAATAAGTCTCACTTCTATCAGAAACCCAGATTTTTCTGATGACTTTTTGTACACAATGAGTCTTATGTTTATAAATCCAACCATAAGTCTGAGCTCCAGGCATGAGAAATACTATTGTATTGTCAAGAAGATTATCAGTTACCAAGAAACTCTTGCTTCCCTTGAAAATCTGAAGAAACTATAAGATAATGGTTGCATTAGGAAATAAATATGTACCCACTTCAGCAGAAATGTCAATGGGAATTTTCTAAAATAATAATAGTAATAGTTACTTAATTTATAAATTAAATTATGATGGAATGTTCATTGATGAAAATTAGCTACTTCATTAATCTTGCTCTTTCCTTCACTATTGACTTGAACCCCAAGTTTAGTAATGGAGACAATTTTAGTCAAGCCCTTTATAATAAGTCTTAGTTCTTATTTATCAGATTACCAAACTTTTTGAAAACATAGCTAATGAAAATGTAGCTAATATGTATAATTTTTCTTTCATTCATGTTCTTAAGTATGCAACTCATTCAAGACATTACTTTTGCTCCTAAAGGTAGAAAAGTTAGATTAAAAAACAATAACAAATAAAACAAATCTCTGTTCTGTTTTCATGGACAAGATTCATAATGTCATGTTTTCAATGACAAGTATATGTCAAAATGTGGATTTGTCTATAATTGGACAGAGTGATAATTCAAAATTTCTTTTTATTGTAAGGAATTACTTTCTTTGGACTAAATGAATAGTGGATATCAAAACATGCTGTGTATATTATATATGTATATATACTATATATTTATATATATCTGTTACATATGCACACATATATTGCATATAGTTATGTTTTAGTCACTTGTTATTTCTGATATTCAGGTGTCATCTATATATGGATTTATTAAATCCTCATTATTATAATATTTTAACATAAATTAAAATCTCAGACACTGATTTGTTATAATAAAGGTTATCTATATATCTAAAATAAAATCAAAGTGCTACTTTTTTTTCAACTCATATTGATTGATCCTTTCTGCTACTATTTTTGATACTGAATATTTAATTTTGCATGTAATCATCAAGTTTTTCACCTTATAAAAATGATATAAAAATTGAAAAAGAAACATAACATTAAAAATACTCTCAGTTGCAATTTTAGTGGTACCCCACCCCTTTTATCAATACTTCCTCTATTTTGGGTAAGTTATATAAATACTTAATAATTCTTTGATAGAGGTCATCATCCTAGAGCACCTCAGGAGGCCAGAAAAGCAATTCTTACTTTTTCTACACAAACAGACTCTTCAGAGACCTCCCATGGGCACAACTCAGTTAAAATATGTTTAATTTCACCCTCAGGTGGCTTTAACAGGAAACAATTTCATCTCATCTCAGAACTGCTGGAGTCATATCTGCAATTTAAAGATAAATTTACAGGGATAATCTTACATTGTTCTACATGACCTTGTGCAAGGGTTTATTTTAGAATCTTAGTAACTGAAGTATGCATTCTTGCAAATATATCTTAACACAATTTAATTTTGGATGCATTAAGCAACTCCTAATAATATTAAGAACTTTATCTAAACAAGTAACTGCAGAGAAGCGCATTTGGAAATATTCCTAATTACATTATATCCCTATAAATACTTTTATACTTACAGTCTTTACTACTGCTAAGATCAATGCTATTTTATGCAATATATATATGTATAATATCACCCAAACATAATATAAAATCACCTTTGCATAGTAAATGCATTGTTTGTGATAATTAGTTTTCTTCTATCCAACCTCACCTTTCCCTTCTTTTCTCACCTCTGTAAGAATTGTCTGTATTCCCATTATTCAGAAATTGTATTGCTGTACCATGCTGCACAGTGATTTTTATCCACTATATATGGTCCTAATAACACTCATTTAAACAGAGGATGTAGCTCAGTGGTCGAGCACACCCCTGTTGTGCGTTAAGTTTTAGGTTGATTCCCAAGTGTAAGACAACATACAAAACAATAAATTAGAATCTTATGCTTGCTTTCTTCAATTTAGACACCACTGCAAATTATTTATTTAAAATCTCCTTTTCTCTCTGTTTAGTTAGATTTTAGAGTTTATGTTTAGTTATTTCTTCTATCTAATAAAAGATTTTAAAAAAATATATTTTAAATATTAAAAGGACTTAATAAAGGAGAGAAGGCTGTGCATTCAGTATTAACTGGTTCTGTAATCGATTATCATTTAATTATTTATCAATGATTATTGTAATTAATTAAATAAGTTACCCAAACTAGTGACTACTGTATCCTAAAAATATGAATATGTTACTTTCATTATTAGGCCTTAATGCCAATATTAATGTATGACAAATGTTTACCTGTTCATTTGTTTTCTTGTTCTTATTCGGTTTGTTTTCTTTGTTCCCAATTTTCTGCGGTAGAAAATCTTAAATGAAATGTTGATGATGAGATGATTAGAAAAGCCTTTTTAATGCATGCAATTAGGTTTGGGGATTCAATATAACTGTATCCATTGTTTCTCTATATCTTCAATGATTTTCCTTCAAAGAAATTGTTATAATAAATGATCAAGATAAAAAAAGATTTAATCCAATATTTTAAGAAAAAATTACATGTTGCACGAATATATCAGGCTTTAAGTTGAATAAAACATGACCACTCTTTAGCCAGGAATATGTCTCAAATGGTAAAACACACTTATTGCATGTGTAAGCATTTTAAAACCCAACTCAGTATGACCCCTGAACACAGTTAGATGTGAATCTTATGATCCCAGACCACTCCATGACCAACTATGTGTCATAGTGGCCTCAATCCCTGAGCATCACAATGTAGATAGTAATTTCCTTGCTAAATACCCAGATATACCTCTGGGTAAAAATAATTTATTTAGAATTTTGATATCCAGCAAACAGGGAACCACGGAGAAACTGGCCCTGCTAGAATAGAATAGGAAATTCAAATGCTTTTAAGGCCATACTATAAGTAATTTTAATGCTGATTATATCAACCTAGGGTCACGGCTATGTAAATATAATAGACACTGTAATTTAGGTATATGTTAACTCACAAAATGGTCCTAGTAATGTGAGGGGGAAGGTGATGACAAACTGATATAGACAAAACTGT
>PVKC010007851.1:0-28976 GCA_004027635.1 Crocidura indochinensis | reverse complement strand
AAAGAAAGAAAGAAAGAAAGAAAGAAAGAAAGAAAGAAAGAAAGAAGGAAAGAAAGAAAGAAGGAAGGAAAGAAAGAAAACTACGGACCAATAACTCGGATGAACATAGATGCAAATTCACTCAACAAAACCCTGGGAAATAGGATCCAAAACCTCATCAAAGTCATCACGCCCAAGTAGGTTTCATCAAGAATACAAGGATGGTTTAACATGCATAAATCAATCAACATAATACACCATATCAACAAAAGGAAAAAATAAAAAACATATGATCATATAAATAGATACAAATAAAGCATTCAACAAGGTCCACACATTCATGATAAAAACTCTCAACAAGATGGGAATGAAGGAACTTTGTCAATATACTCAAGACCATCTACCACAAGCCAATAAAAAATTATTATTCTCAATGGAGATCACTAACAGACTTTCCTCTAAGAATCTGGTACAAGATAAGGCTGCCCCTGTCACTACTCCTATTCAACATAGTGTTGGAAGTACTTGTCATAGCAATTAGGCAAGAAAAAGATATCAAGAGCATCCACATAGGAAAAGAATTCAAGTTCTCCCTGTTTGCAGATGACATGTTACTATATTTAGGAAACATTAAAGATTCTACCAAAAAGTTTCTAGAAACAAGATATTTATATAGCAAAGTGGCAGGCTACAAAATTAACACACAAAAATTATGGACTTCTTATACACCAATAATGATAGAGAAGAATTACAATTCAAGCAACCCTTTTCTGCATGCCCCAGGGATTGTTCTTGATTCCTAATGTATCTTATTCTGCAACAGCTCCTGGCATAGCTCAATTTGAGGGGCCACAATGAGAATTCTGGAAGCCTGAGGTGGTTCCCCGAGTCTGTGTAGGGTCTCTACATATAAGCATTGGGATTTTCAGGTTCTGTGCTGTGAGTTCTCTAATGCTATCTATGTACATAGATTAGGTGTCCTATGTCCTAAGGGTCTCACAATGCAGGACCTAGAAAAGTAGCTGGATGGCCTATGTACTTGGGCCATACTTCAGTCTGGGACTCCTCCCTCTTGCAGGGGTTCAGGGAGATTAATATAAATCCTCCACGGACTGGAGAGATGGTGCAAGAGGTAAGGTATCTGCCTTGTGCAAACTAGCCTAGAACGAACCTGGGTTCCACCCCACAGCTGCCCACATGATTTCCCAAGCTAGGAGTGATTTCTGAGTGCATAGCCAGGAGTAACGTTCTGAGCATCACCGGGTGTGGCCAAACAAACAAACAAACAAACAACAAAAAATAAGTCCCCCAATCCTGCCTTTCCATGTGTGTAAACCTCTCACAGTCATCCAGTTTCCTCTGGAATCCCAGATGTGAGTAGTAAGGGAGTGAGGACAGAATATACCTCACCAATCCTCTCCTTTGAAGTCAGTCATTTCTTCACTGCTGAGATAGTCCTTTGGAAATAAAATTTGTTTTGGGATGATACACAATTTGTAAGCATGTATGTGTAAAAGGGAGAGAAAGTGAGAGATTCATTCTACCAAGGAATACCATATTAAATTAGCAGTTATTACTGAAGTTGTATATTCTCTGATGGTGCTGAGGCTAGTTTCAGGTCAGCCTGTCTGCAATCAGAAATATCCTGATTTTTATCTCTCTCTGAAATGAATCTTGAGGGAAAATATCTTCTATCGCATTTTTTCTTTTATTATTTTAAGGAGTCTAGCATGTACTTATGTGGTACCCTTTTGATACTGGACATTTCTTTTGCTCTTTGGATGGCTCAGTTGATATAGAATCAAGCTGAAGCTTTAGAATGAGCAACTTCAGTTAAGGGTCTTTTCCAGTTAAACATCCGGTTAAGAGAAATGAATGGTCTTTCTTTGATTTTCCCTTCAGCCATGTTTAAGAAGGAAATTATGGCAGAACATGCCAGATAGGCACAAATATAAGAATAAATATAAATCTGTCAAAAGTACCAGTCACTTGTTGTTATGTATTGGTAACAATAATCATTATTAGTTTTACTAAAAATCACCAATGTTATAATTATACTTTTTTGCCTATGTTATTTTAATCAGAATCCACGAGAAGCTAAAATTATGATTTATTGGTAAATATATTTAATTTATTGTACACTATGCTATTGGAAAATTCTTTGATAAGTACTAATTAAAATAGGTATTTTATTAATAGTGTTACAGTAACTCACTGTATACTAATCCTTAGTTTCCACATTCTTTAATCTATTTATTCTATTTTCACTATAGAATTGACTTGTCAATCTCCTTTGTGAGGTTGTAGAAAAGATATTTATCTGCTCAACACCAAGGTTTGGAACCTTAAATTCAGCAGAAAAATTATCTCTGATGTGAAATTTCAGGAGGAAATAGAACCTCTTTCCAGGTATAATACAAAAAAAATCAAGTATTTATTGTCAAATATGAAAGGTCATTGCTTTATTATATTACTTTAGGAATTTATTAGAAAGCTTACATTGTAAGCAATGTTTATACCACAAATTGAGTAATCAATCTCTTTTGCCTTACTTATGAATTCCCAAAGAAGCTTAAATAAACTCTTTCAGATTAATAGTAATTTTTCCTTTGGTCCTTTTCTTTCTCATTCATCTGTGAGTCTCTTTCGTAGGACTCATGCTATGAGATTTTTCTTTTACAATCTGTTAACTCTTTTCAATGCATAGATTGTGAAATGAGTAAATTTTTATGAAATTGTCTTTTAATGATTAAGAAGTCTCTGTCCATGTTATCTAAGTGTGAATTCAGAGTTTATATTTCTCTAGATGTAAGCTATTATTTCTGAGATCTGCTAAAGTGAAAAGCAGCCTGTATTTTAGAATCATAATGATTCAGCAGCAATAGTGATATGGATGCTCATTTTCGCAACGGATAGATATCACAGCATAATTGACTAATATATTTATTACTTGGTGTTCATTGTAGGAAGCAGTTTCACACTGAAAGAGAAAATGAAAGCGCAAAGAATGTTATTTCATAGCTGAATTCACTGTTAAACTCTTAGATATGGCAGGAAACATATGGAGAAGTAGTTACTTTTTAGCAAAAAAGATTTCAAATATTTACATTTTTTCTACTTAGCAGTACATAGAAAATTGTTCTCACAAAGCTGGTTGCAAAATTAGTAATTTATTGGTCTATGTATTATTCAGAATTACCTGAAAAACTCTATTTTACATTAGGAAAACTTAAACTGTATGCTTTTGTTCCCCTTTACTTAAAAACTATTCAAAAGTCAAGAAGCCAGTTTCCAAAGACAGAGAAAGAAAAAAAAAAAAACAAGAAGCCAGCTTCCATTATTTAAATTTATAATTTTAGTTTTTTTAGTATAAATAACTCTAGGCCATAAAATGCAATGAGCTATAATTGATTTTGATAAGCATTACTATAATGACAGAGATACTTTAAGTGGAAAGAAAGCAAAAATATTCACTGATGTGTATATATATATATATATATATATATATATATATATATATGCACATATATATGTGTATATATAGGACATTTAGAAATACAAATAAAAGTGACTATTTTAGGAAAAAACAATGAACTTTTCTATTTAACTTGATTCAATTAAAAATGACTATTTTTAGGGGCTGGAGCTGTGGCACAAGCCATAGGGCCTTTGCCTTGCCTCTGCTAACCTAGGACAGTTCGCGGTTTAATCCCCAGTGTCCCATATGGTCCCCCAAGTGATTTTTGAACTCATAGCATGGAGTAACCCCTGAGTGTCACTGGTTGTGCCCCCACCCCCAATATGGCTATTTTTAAGCTAAATGCTAAATGAATCACATTTAAATAGATATCTATAGACATTTTAATTATTTCCATATCTTGCGTATAATAATAGAGCTCTGATAAATATAGACATATTTCTAAATTAATGTATGACATTCTTTTTCAAATATCTATAAATGGACACATTGAATAGATGATGTTTTAATTTTTTGTTTGGGGCCACACCCACTGGTGCTCAGGGGTTACTCCTGGCTCTGTGCTCAGGAATTACTCGTGAGATCCCAGGTTCTGAGGATCATATGGGACTCTGGCACATAAATCCAGGTTGACCGCATACAAGACAAACACCTACCTGCTGAGTATCTCTCCAGCAACAGTTTCGCTTATATTATTTTTGTTTGTTTTTGGGACACACCTGGTGACACTTAGGGGTTACTCCTGGCTATGCTCCTGGCTTGGGAGACCATATGGGATGCCAGAGATTAAACCCAGGCCCATCCCGGGTCAATTACATGCAAGGCAAATGCCCTACAGCTGTGGTATTAGTCTGACCCCATTTTTAAAGAACCTCGTAATAATGCAATAGCGGCTGTACCAATTTACAATCTCAGCAGAGGTGCATTAGGCGATTTGCTCTCTAGAGACTCTTCAGTACTTGATTTTTGACTTTTTGATATAATCATGCTTGCAGATTTGAGATCATATTTTCATTATTCTTCTCTTTCACTTCTTTAGTTGTAAAAATATTATTTCTCTCGTTTGTATCAGTCACCTGCATACTTTTCTTGGGAGAAAATTCTCAATTTTCTTTCTTTCTTTCTTTCTTTCTTTCTTTCTTTCTTTCTTTCTTTCTTTCTTTCTTTCTTTCTTTCTTTCTTTCTTTCTTTCTTTCTTTCTTTCTTTCTTTCTTTCTTTCTTTCTTTCTTTCTTCTTTCTTTCTTTCTTTCTTTCTTTCTTTCTTTCTTTCTTTAATTTATTCATGATTCAATTGTATTAAATATGATTCAGTAGTCCAAAATTTTGTTTGGAACTCAATCTTGATATGCTTGTTTTTAATATTTCCTGAATGTTAGACACACACAATCCAAGGCAGACTACAGTAGAATATGATCAAAGTTCTAGGTGTCTTTTAAATACAGAAGGAATCGATGTCCCATATGGTTATTGTTGAGCATGAATCTTGTAAACACAATCTGAGTCAGCAAGCAGTTGGTACAAAGAGGATATTAGGATTCCAGTTCCACTTTTGGCTTCTGTGAGTAAAATAAGGCAAGGTGGAAAGCACTGGAATAGTAACTTTTGCCAAAGCCAGGAGTGATGTA
Organism: Crocidura indochinensis; assembly: GCA_004027635.1. Taxonomy (NCBI): domain Eukaryota; kingdom Metazoa; phylum Chordata; class Mammalia; order Eulipotyphla; family Soricidae; genus Crocidura; species Crocidura indochinensis. The sequence continues at coordinate 23,893 of PVKC010007851.1, read as the reverse complement.
ATTAAGTGCTGATTGGTCTTCTGTTATCCTGTGGGCCATTTAGGGAAAGAAAAGTGAGTCAATGATTTGCAGGTTGTAAAAGATCATCTATGGACTGTGACTGTTGTTTTTCTTTCTGAACACACCTGGAGACTCTCAGGGCTTTCATTTGACTCAACATTCAGCAATCACTTCTCACGGCCTCTAGGGGATCATCTGGGATGCGTGGGATTGAGCCCAATGGGCTGGTTACAAGGCAAACATCTTTGCTAGATTCAGTCTCAGGACTGTGACTTTTTAGATGAAGGAAGGAGAAAACTGTCTTAAAGCTGTGGGTGCAGCACATATGAAACCAAGATCAGTTGGGAACTCTGCATGGGGTTGTGAGCAGTGGAAAGGCCACAAGCCTTTGCTCATTCTGCAGTATGACACCCAAACCCTTTGAAGGTGATCCTCCCATAAATGTGTCAGCCTGGTCTCAGAGTCCATCAGTACTTTCCCTTCTCTACAGTTTGCAGTTGATCTTTTTGCTTTGAATGGTTCTTACAGGTCCACTCTGAAAGGTGATACTTGGGCTAGAGTGATAGTGTAGTGGATTGGTATCTTGACTCGAATGCAGCTGACCCAGGTTCAATTCCTGGTGTCCTATATCTACCTCTGAGCCCAGCAGGGGTGATTTCTCACCGTAGATCCAGAAATAATCATTGAGCACTTCTGTGTGGGGCCCCAAAACAAAATAAATTTGAAATTTCAAAAATTAAAAAACACTAGTCATATAAGACATGGACACAAAAACATACATTGCTTATTTTTTCTGAAATTCCTTCATATTCAGCTACTTCTTAGCAGTCAGAACTGTTAACCAAGTAAGTCTAGGAGCAAATGGCTATGAAATAATTTTTATCCTGGGGACTGTTGCCTCTGACAATAATGTGATGCCATTTCTAGGAAAGGATGTACAGATCTTTAGTGGTAGGATGGTGAAGAGCATTGTGGGCCACAGGTATCAAAGGTGTATCAAAGGTGGGCCTTTTACTGGTTTCTAGCCTGTCTGATCATAGAAATCATAGCAGTTTGGTCAGGGAGAGGAAATTCCCTGTATTCTCCTGTAAGATGGAGATGGACAGGTCTATAAATTAAAATTGCTATAAAATAAAATTTTATTTGTGTCGCAAAATCTCAGCAGCAACTCTTGTTTATTCATTTTATTCTCAACAAGGTAACATTGTAAATTTTCTTTTATATAATAGGCAATTGTTCTATTGATATTTTTAAAATACCATCATAATTGTTAAGAATGACTCCAAAGATGAGTTAAAGAGATCTAAAAATGCATTGCACTGTGTAGAAATTCGACCCCAGAAGAGGTTCATTGATGGATGGATAGAGAACGAGGTCTTTCCCCTCCAGCTCGGAGAACGCGTCTACCACCCAGCTCAACCAGCCGTTCTGAGATGAATGCGGCGGGAAGAAATCCAAAAGGCAGCCAGACTTCGAAGAAAATAGGTCTTTATTCCTTGCAGAGGTTGAAGCCCCAAACGGCCTGGATAAAGACCAGCCAGAAAAGAACCCCCACTTTCCACAGATCCTTGCTTTTATCCCTCAGAATCAGGTACCACCCAATGGTGGAAACAGAATCAGGTACCACCCTAGGGTGGGGGCAGACTGCCAGGTCACACCCTAGGGTAGGGCACAATCACAGATCAGAGTAGGGTCAGAAATGTTTACATACACAACAATTCCAGATCATGATAAGGTCAGAAATGTTTACATACACAACAGCACTGCATTACTAATTGCCCACAGTTGGAAAGAATGCCAATATCCTGATCTTTCCAGAATTTTTTTCACCAGTGCTGAAAGAACAATAATGTGGGGTTCACCCTGGACATGAGAACAGAATTACTAAGATGAACTGTTGCATTTAAAGCAATGCCTCATCTTGACAGTCATGTGGAATAATGACATGGAAGACATTCAGAAATGACTGGGCATCAGCTGAGGTCATCTGTCTTGTTGAAATTACTTCTCTATTAAAATACACATTAAGCCTACTCTACTGAGCACTACAGAGATTTCATACTTAAAAAAAGATATATTTAGAGTGTGCTTATAAAAGGTATTTGAGTAATTATCAACAAAAATATAATCTACTAGAGACCAAATGTAGAGTACTAGAGTCAAGACACTTGCCTCTAGTTGTGTTGTGTAGGATTTGACTCTGGTTCAAATACCCAGCACCATATATGGCCCACTGAGCATAACTAGGAGTCACTTTTAAAAATCAGAAACAAGTATTAGTGCCTTGTCTGAAGGGTATTGGGTGAATAGTTTCTCCCATTCTGTGGGTAGCTTTTGTATATTAGGCACTATTTCCTTTGAGGTGCAGAAGCTGGTACTGACAGAATATAATAAGAAAAAAATAAAGCCCCATCAAAAAATGGGGAAAAGAAATGAACAGACACTCCCTCAAAGAAGAAACACAAATGACCAAAAGGCACATGAAAAAAATGCTTCACATCACTAATCATCAGGGAGATGCAAATCAAAACTACGATGAGGTACCATCTCACACCACAGAGACTGGTGCACATCACAAAGAACAAGAATAATCAGTGCTGGTGGGGATGTGGAGAGGAAGGAACTCTTCTTCACTGCTGATGGGAATGCCATCTAGTCCAGCTTTTATGGAAAACAATATGAAGATTCCTTAAAAAACTGGAAATTGAACTCCCATATGATCCAGCTATTCCACTTCTAGGGAAAATACCCTAGGAACAAAAAAATACAATACCAAAATCCCTTTCTTACACCTATATCCATCACAGCACTATTTACAATAGCCAGATTCTGGAAACAACCAAGATGCCCTTCAACAGATGAATGCCTAAGAAACTGTGGTATATATACACAATAAATATTATGCAGTCGGCAGGAAAGATGAAGTCATGAAATTTTCCTATACATGGATGGACATGGAATCTATTTTATTAAGTGAAATAAGTCAGAGGTAGAGAGATAGACACATAATAGTGTCACTCATCTATGGGCTTTAAGAAAAATTAAAGGCATTACTGTAATAAGGCCCAGAGACAATAGAATAAGGGCTGGAAGGGCCGGAAGGACCAGCTCACAATTTGAAGCTCATCTCAGAGAGTGTTAGGGAAATAACTCACTAACAACTAGTATGACAATGTTAAAGAATGAGAGACGTAGAATGCCTGTCACGAATACAGGTGGGGGGGGGTGGTGGCATTGGTGGTAGGAATGTTGCACTTGTGAAGAGGGTCATTCTGTTTATGACTAAAACCTAACTACAAACATGCTTGTAATCATGGTGCTTAAATGAAGATTTACAAAAACAAATTAAAAAATTAAAAAACCAGAAACAGGAATAGGTCTGAGCAGTGCTGGATATGACCTCAAAAAATAAATATAATAAAAATAATTTTATACGAAAATTCACTTTGACTATTATAAAGCATCTGTCATTTATTATTTAAATTCTCACTCATTGCACCTATTTTTGAATGATGGACTAGACATTTGGGACTGCAGCTATTTTGCTTTGATGTATGAAATTTGAGGATTCTCTGACCTCTACATATTAAAAAATGCACCTGTTATTTTTTCCTAAATTGAAACTAAGTAGGCCTATCAATCATGAAGAGTTTTGAAACCTTATATATGTTAAGCAAAAAGTATAAATGACGTATTCATATCAAAATTATTACTCAGTGAGCCCTTTATTTTGACTCATGCTTTTTGTCATGGAAAACTTTTGTAGTTAAAATTGTTTTCGTTTCAGAGAGAAATATACAATAGTGACATGTCTTCATTGCTGGTCAGGCATTTTCATGATAGTCCAATTACACAGTGGCCTGGATCAATTTTTGTTAAATTCGTTGCTTGAACAATCAAATGCTGTGGTCATAGTTGGTGAAAATCCGTGATTCTCTCATTTATTTAAAGACTGTAGATTGCAGAAGAGCACAGAGTAACTTATTTTTCTGAAAGGGGAACTCCTAGAAGCTTGGGAAGTTTGGAAAGTTTTGGAAGCTTTCGTGCCAATCATTTCTTAGAGAGTCCTTTGAGGATAATGCCATCTAACTCTCATTAACTTCAGAAATGTTTCAGCTAGTGGACAAACATGGCTTAAAAGATATACCTGGGTATTACCACTCTTTTTTCATTAGTCTTGAATTATTCTCAGCAGATTTGTAAAAATCAAAGTTTTTTGCCTACATATTTGGGATTCTAAAAATGGATGCATTTTAAAGTATTTACACTGACAAACATACCATGTATTTTGCACTTATGTTCTTTTAAGTGAGTGTTCTATAATTTTAACCAACATCTACATGGATTCTTGTCCTTAGAAACAAGGAATAATTTTTTAATAATAACTTTAAACACCTTGATTACAAACATGATTGTGATTAGGTTTCAGTCTTGTAAAGAACACTCCCCTTCATTAGTGCAACATTCCCACCACCAATGTCCCAAATCTCCCTCCACCACACCCCACCCCCACCTGTATTTTAGACAGGCTTTCCAGTTCCCTCATTCATTCACATGGTATGATAGTTCCCAGTGTAGTTATTTCTCTAACTGCACTCACCACTCTTTGTGGTGAGTTTCATGAAGTGAGCTGGAAGTTCCAGTCCTATTCTCTTTGTCTCTGAGGATTGTTTCAAAAATGTCTTTCATTTTCCTTAAAACCCATAGATGATTGACCTAGGCATGTTTTCTTTTTATTAATATCATTATTTAAACACCTTGATTACAAATATGATTTATGTTGGATTTCAGTCATGTAAAGAACACCCTCCTTCATCAGTGCAACATTTCCATTACTGATGTCCCAATTCTCCCTCTTCCCCACCTCACCCCCACCTGTACTCTACACAGGCTTTCTACTTCCATCATTCATTCACATTGCTATGATAGTTCTCAGTGCAGTTATTTCTCTAACTGCACTCGTTACTCTTCGTGGTGAGCTTCATTTAATGAGCTGGACCTTCCAGCCCTCTTCTCTTTGTCTCTGAGGATTATTGCAAAAATGTCTTTTATTTTTCTTAAAACCCATAGATGAGTGACACTATTCTGCATCTATCTCTCTCCCTCCGACTTATTTCACTCAGCATAATGGATTGCATGTACATCCATGTATAGGAAAATTTCATGACCTCCTGATGGCTTCATAATATTCCATTGTGTATATGTACCACAGTTTCTTTAGCCATTCATCTGCTGTAGGACATCCTGGTTGTTTCCACAATCTGGCTATCGTAAATAGTGCTACAATGAAGATAGCTGTGAGGAAGGGATTTTTGTATTGTAGTTTTGAGTTCTTAGGGTATATCCCTAGGAGTGGTATAGCTGGATCATATAGGAGCTAAATTTCCAGCTTTTGGAGGAATCTCCTTATCACTTTCCATAAAGGCCGGACTAGATGGCATTCCCACCAGCAGTGAATAAGAATTCCTTTCTTTCCACATCCCTACCAGCACTGCTTATTGCCATTCTTTGTGATGTGCACCAATCTCTGTAGCGTGAGATGGTACCTCAGAGTTGTTTTGATTTGTATCACCCTGATCACTAGTGGTGGAGCATTTTTCATCTATCTTTTGGCCATTTTATTTTTATTTATTTATTTATTTATTTATTTTTTTGGTTTTTGGGTCACACCCGGCAGCGCTCAGGGGTTACTCCTGGCTCCATGCTCAGAAATTGCTCCTGGCAGGCACGGGGGACCATCTGGGGCACCGGGATTCGAACCGATGACCTTTTGCATGAAAGGCAAACGCCTTACCTCCATGCTATCTCCTGGGCCCCTGGCCATTTTATTTCTTCTTTATCAAAGTGTCTGTTCATTTCTTCTCCCCATTTTGTGATGGGATTAGATTTTTTTCTTGTAAAGTTCTGTCAGTGCCTTGTATATTTTGGAGATTAGCCCTTATCTGATGGGTATTGGATAAATAGTTTATCCCACTCAGTGGGTGACTCTTGTATCCTGGGCACTATTGCCTTTGACATGCAGAAGTTTCTCAGCTTAATATATTTTCATCTGTCTATCTCTGCTTCCTCTTTTTGGAGAGTGCTGTTTTCGACTTAAAGATGCTTTTAATCTCAGCTTCATGGAGTATTTTACCTACATGTTGTTCTGTATACCCTATGGTCTCAGGTCTGATGTCAAGGTGTTTAACCCATATGGATTTTACCTTCTACCTGGTGTTAACTGGTGGTCTGAGTTTGCTTTTTTTTTTGCAAATGTCTAACCAGTTGTGCGAACACCACTTGTTAAAGAGGCTTTCCTTGCTCCATTTAGGATTTCTTGCTCCTTCATCAAAAATTAGATGATTGTATGTCTGGGGAACATTCTCTGAGTACTCAAGCCAGGCATGCTTCTTTATTCAGAAGAACAGACCCTCTTATAACACAGGTTTTTGAATTTCTGCTCAGTTTTCTCCTTCACTCACACTGCTCTGATTTGCTGGATATAGTGGTTTCATTTTCCCTGTTGTTCAGAAATATAGTGAATACCTGTGCTTCTTCAACAAGTTTGTAAGTTTTAGTATCTGCACTACAGATACTAAAATAATAAAAGTGCAATGGTAAGGAGAGCAAGAGATAGAGATAGATAGAGAGAGAGAGAGAGAGAGAGAGAGAGAGAAGAAGAAGAAGAAGAAGAAGAAGAAGAAGAAGAAGAAGAAGAAGAAGAAGAAGAAGAAGAAGAAGAAGAAGAAGAAGAAGAAGAAGAAGGAGGAGAAGGAGGAGGATGTACACAGGGAAAGACATACTTTTTTCATGCCCCCGGGACTCTACAATTCTACTCTCATCTCTCTCTCCAGGGATCTTAGATATTTCCCAAAATCCCAGTCTTACAAGATAACTTTTCAAGCTGAAGAAATGAGAGCACTTAGTTCTTAACATCCCTCACAGGTTTTGGAAGCTATCCAGAAAGTCAAAGACTCTCTTGATATATAAACACCAAAATTGGGTCCTCCTCGTGTCTCTGGGGATTCTTTCTTTCAGAATGTGAACATAAAAATTATATCTCTGCCTTTGTAAACTGATCTTAGCAGTTTCATATTACTGGCCACTTTATAGGGTATTTACCTTGCATGTATCTAAGTGGGTTGATTCCCAGCACCTTCATATGGCTCCCTCAAGTACTCCCCCAGAAATCTTTGATCACAGAGCCAGGAGCAAGTTCTGAATACCACTGAGTGCTACCCCAAAGTAAAAACAAAAGAAAGAAGGAAAGAAAGAGAAAGAAAGAAAAAGAAAGAGAAAGAAAGAAAGATAAGAGGAAGGAAGGAAGAAAAGAAACAGAAAGTAAGAAAACTTGCAGAAGAGGTATTAGACAAAGTTTCCAACTCTTCTGATACAGATACTCATTCCTCCTTCATGGTCCCTGAAAACCTCATTTGCTTCAGTCTTCAACCATGCCAAGGAATCCTCCAGATGCCAGTTGATATGGTGGAATGGGAGACCAGATGTTCAGCCCATATCGGGCCCATAGGATGGACCTTCCTGCTTCCTTCCAAACTCCAGTGTCTTAGCAAATGGTGGCATTTAGTGCTGACACTTCCTTGATCAGAAAAAGCCTTGAAGTCTTCCCCTCCTGTGTTCATGGTCTCTGGGTATCATGTTATACTGTACTGTTATTTCATTCATAATCTATTATTAATATCTCTGTCATAACCCTTAAGAATAATTGTTGAAGTGTTCTGGTGGTGTTGTCCCCTCAGAACTAACACTTTACTCAGGAAAGATGGTTTACTACTTAAATTGACTCCCAATCACTTGATAGGGTGAGGGGAGGTGGTTTGTGAAGGACCAAAACAGGCAGCTTAATTTTGTCTTCCCAGCTGACTCAGAGAAAGCAGCCATCAATCTTACAACCACATGGTCTTCCTTTCTGCCAACAGTCTGACAGGCTTGACTGAGAGACTGTCTCCCTGCAGAGCCTCTCGTCCATCACAGCCCCAGCTGCCACCTGGATGCAGCTTAGTGTAAGCCTAGAAAGCCATGCCCAGATTCTTGAGCCATGGAAATGCCAGGTAATTCATATGTGTGGTTTGAAGTCATTAAGTCAGTGATGGTGATTGGGATACAAAGAACGAGAACAACTGTTTCCACATTTCCTTAGATCCCAGTTGAACTAGACACAAAGACCTAGACCCAAATAGAAGATGAATAAAATGATTTTAAAAAATAAGTTTCCAACTTGAGGCTAAACCTTTGGTAATATGTTTCCATACTCCCTGGTCTTCCTTTAAATCTGGTCTCCTCATGAGGTAGGAAAAAGTTTTTCTGGGTAGTAATTTTTACAATTATCTTTTATTTGTGACAGAATAGGTCATTATATCATTTTAGAGAAGTACTTATCCCCCAAGGATAAGTCCATCTTAAGCAAGGATGGACAGAGACACTGGCAGCTGCTCTTTTGCCAGACTACCTCCGCTCTGCCAGCCACATTCACACTTGTTTCAAAGTGGACAAAGTCAAAGGACCAAGTGCTCGGAATACACTGTTCAGTGATGCCAATAAAGTGTTTCACACTACATGCATTTTGTTTTGCACACATGGCAATATTCAGTGCTTTATTGACTCTGAGCACGGGATCACTCCTGGCAAGTTGGGGTGGGGGCTATAGGTTATCAGGGATCAAACTTGGGTTGATTACATGCCAAGGAAACACCCTACCTACTGTACTATCACTCTCATCCCAGTAATAAAATACCTTTTAAACCCAGTATCCAAACATACAGACTATTTCAAGATCAATGTTGGGTCATTGGGCATCCATGAAATAACCTGGGCGCTGAAGCATAAAGATCAGATGCTTTTCTGTGGTTTGCTTTTCCTCAAAGAAGGAAGAGGAAAGAGTCAACTCACAGATATCACCTGCCTTTTGTTTACCTTCCCCAGGTTGGAACGCTTTAAAGGCATTCTTTATACTGACCTTTTATCAAGTCTTAGTGGATAAGCACAATGCTGAAGAGTCAAACATCAGAGAAACATGCTATTAACTTTTCTCTTCCTGTGCTGAAATGCTATTGTATTTCTTGATGCTTTTTAATACTGATACTCCCGAGTAAGGCAGGAGAATGGTGGATCCTTTAGCTCTAGGTGCATGTATCCTTAAAAAGTAGTTATCGGGGGCCCGGGAGATAGCATGGAGGTAAGGCATTTGCCTTTCATGCAAAAGGTCATCGGTTTGAATCCCAGTGCCCCATATGGTCCCCTGTGCCTGCCAGGAGCAATTTCTGAGCATGGAACCAGGAATAACCCCTGAGCACTGCCGGGTCTGACCCAAAAATAAAAAAATCAAAAAAATAGTTATCTATAAAAAAATGACTAATACAAAGAATTTCAAGAAGGTGAGGGCTCACTGGAGCAAAATGGCATCTGGCTGTTATTCTTGTTTTCTGAATTATCTGCCCAGGAAGCTGTGCTACATAAAGCTATGAGAACATATCTTGCATAAAAATCTATATTTCACTTTGTTGTCAGAGATGAAATCTTCATGGTGATTCTACAACTGTGGGTAAGTGGCAGTGCCAGTCTGTGAAACAGCATCAATAGCAACATGCCTAGGTTGTGGATGGGTCTTCTTCTGATTGCTTTGTCTTAGGGTGCTAGACCTGTGCTATGCTTATGAAGTAACAGAATCCCTGCAGAGTTGCTAAGTGACCTCTTCAACAGTCATTCTTCATTACCATTGAGCTAAATGAAAAGCCATTGTGTCCATGGTTTATAGATGATGTGTATATGACTGAAAAACAAAACTCCTTCAAGATCCCAGCTCAAGAAAAAGCATCACATAAGAATGTACAGATATTCTGTCTAAACAAACAAAGCTGTGAGACTGACAGCTGCAGTGTGGGCACTTCAAGTGAAATATCAGGTGGATGAATGAATACAAGATGCTACTGTTGATAATGATGGATCAGGTGCTGATGGAGCAAGAGATGACAGATGACAAGATACAAGTGAAACTCTTGATGGTTATTCTCTGGGGATAGGAATCTGGAGTTTGAGCACCTGGGAAGAAAGAAAAGCTTATGATCATATTATACTTCATTTACTTTGGAGAGTTTACAGAAGCATCATCAAGATCAAGCACATGAAGTGTGAGAAGCATTTTCACAATTGAGGATATCAAGCTGAAAGGCAAATGAAAAAGTTCTACTGTTCCACCATTTCCTCCTGTCCTCAGGTCTTCTTGACTGATTTTTCTGCTATTCTACAGTAGCTGACTCTCAGTTCCAAGGACTGATGTGTCCCCTAGGCATGTCAGCTCAGAAAGTAAAGGCGTGACAGGACTGGCTAGAAGATTGGGACTATGGTTTTCTGATGGCCTTCAGACAAAGATTTATTTTAGAACTACTCACCAATCACAGATAGATGTGCATGTGAGTGTGTAATTCTTTGGAGACACTAATTATCTTTGTAGATACTAATAGCAACCAAACATGAGATGTAAAACACAGATTGGTAAGTTGCTAATGTCTTCTATGACCATATATATTTAGTTAGGTAATATATTTGTAGCTAAAGAGGCATAGCATTAAGGACCCTTTAATCTTTCTGTTCCTACTTTACACCATATATTCTCATCACAGAGATGTTGCACATTCTAGCACAGGTTTAGAATTCCTGGATGAGTTTATCTGCACTGCAGCCTATTTCTCTTTTAGCTCAACTGATAATCATGGTTTATTTATAAATTGTTTAATTGTACATGGTTAGATTCCATGCATACAACATTTCAATTCCACTTCTCCACTAGAGCCAACTTGTCTCTATTAGTGTCTCAGCGTTCACCTCTCAGTTTCTCCACTGTCTGCTCACCAGGGTAAAGTTTAGTTCTGCAGACCAGATCAGATTTTGTTGGTTCTAGCCCTTTGTTAAGACCTTACTTCACTTCTTTATATCCTGCACATGAGAAGAGTTCTTAAGTGAACATTGCAGACTTTTGCTTTCACTTGTTCCTCTCTCCCCAACTAACTGATACCTGCAAGAAACAGTGGCCCCTTTAATTAAAATTCTGAAGATGGGGATTGTTGGAAGGCCTGGTGGCAAATGTGAACAGAATAGATGCTGTCATAACCTATTGAAGATGATACAGAAATGTTCAAAGGAATTGAGAAAAATAAGACCAAAGAATATAATCTTAAATCAGAATTCTAAGCAGTAGGAAAAAATGAAATCAAATAAAAGATAAACCATTCAAGACATTATTTTGGTTCCTTTGGTATCCTTTTTAGATAAATCTTGTTCCTATGTTACAAAGTAATATCAATAAAATTCATACTTTTGAAATGGATTCTCAGTCCACCATTTGTAGGGAAAAATTAAAGAGAGAAATTGTGACCTAAATTCCAAACAACCTACAAATATTAAACTAAAAACCAGGGGTCATTATGGATAATCTTTAAATTAATAAACATTTAAAATGTACTTTTGAGTTTTCTTATTCTTGCTTTGATGTGTTATAATTTGATTATACAGTGTACTTTATAACCAAGTAGTTTAGTCCTAATGTATATTTATATATGTCTTTAATTAGTTTAACTTTATTTAATTTTAGATACCTCAAAGAAATTCCAATTAAATTAATGTTGCTCCTATTATTTTTGTAATATATAATTGGGGAATTATTACAATGACTTAAAATAGTCTCCTGAATCCAATCTAAGCAATCTTATTTTAACTACTTTTAAATATATTTTCCATAATTTATCATTAATCTTTCATGTGAGTCTTATATAACTATATATAATTCTGACTAGAGGGTCTTTCCTAGTGTATGATTATCTCTGCTATATTGAATAGAACTGCCAATTTAAAAATATATAGATACATATACATTATCAAAAATTTTCATTAAAATTATTGAGTCTGACAGCGAATCATTCTGTTTTAATAAAATAATGTTCAGAATAGCAGCCACTTCAGGCTAAATCAATATTAAATCCTTCAACAGAATCAATTCAGTAACAATTGAAACTTGAAATAAGTCTCTTTTTGTGCAGACAGAAAGCAAAGTGCCCAAGTCTGTATTATCTAAAGTTGCTTTCTCCATTAGATGATGGGAAATCTGCTACATTCATCCTCCCTTATTAGCAGAAAAACTGCTTCCTATCTGAACTCATTATCACTTAGATTAAATATATAGTGTTGTTTTTTTAACTAAAGAACGTAGACAGGTTGTATAAACATTAACAATATCTGTAAAGAAGATGTTTAAATAGAATGAGAAAGACTGATTTTCCTCCTCTGACAGAGTTATGGGTACTGGTTTTTCCATGGTCACTTGTATAGAGAATCATCTAATTCTCTGCCATATTTGTCAGTGAATTGTAGAGAATTTCTAAAGTCAAAGATTTTTGATATCAAGTTTGCCTCTACAAAGATTTTCCCTTTTGCAGCTTTTCAAATGTGTAGACATTTGGATTTTTCACGTGCAAAAATGATACAGATATGGTTTGTTCAACTTCAATTCCACCATTACACTTCCAAACTTAAAAGAGAGAATAGGGCTGGAGAGACAGTTCAGTGGAAAGGATACTTGCCTTGCACCTGTTTTTGATCTTTGGCTCTGCTTATGGACCCTGCAATCCCACCTTAAGTAGTCCCTGGTGTCTCTGGTCCCACAGAGCCTAGAGTAACCCATGAAAAAAACTGGGTATGTCCTCAACCACCCCCATAAAAATGGGGAACACATAGTATTTATGAAAAACTGAATTTTAAAGATAGCATCTGGAAAGTATAATTAAAACATGTGGAGTACATAGAATTTTAGATTTGTCACTCCAATTTATTAGCCAGTTTTTCCTAGAGAATCAGAAGATAAATTTGTCACAGTTAGTGTATACACATCACATGATGGGTTTTTGACATATAATTGATTGCATTTTAGAAAATGGTTTATTTTTATTCCCGTGGGTTTCATTTATTGAAACCCTCAGATGATATTTTGTGTTTCCCTCTCAGACCCATCATTCTTTCACACCTACAGAATAGGTGATTTTTTTGTTTCCTCCTACTTTTTGACTTTCTCCTTTTGTCCATCCATTAAATAATTAAAATCCCCTACACTTCTGGACTCTACTGTTACATCTAACCGATCTTTTCTCTACTAAATGGAATTAAATTAAGACAAGTAAAAATCAGAGATTACTTAAGAATGTGAATAAATTTCTCCCTTTCTTCCATCAACTAAGACTTTCTAAGAACAATCAACTAGTAGAATTTGACATTGCATTATTCGCCAGACTTCCAATTTCTTTACTGGATCTCTGAATACTCAGAGCATTCCCTTCACTGTGTGAGATGATGTTTGTAGCTAGAATGGGAATGGAGAAATGTAGGGCAAGTCTTCTGACCTTGAAGAGCATTGACATTCTGATGCCAGGAATCACATTTGAAAGAGAAAGATAGACACCTGTAGAATCAGAAAAGGGGGATAGGGGAGCCTTTAAACAGGAGGGCATGGTAATTTTCTGATGGTCAAATGCTCAGATAATGTAGTTTTCAGGTGGATATGAAATGTGAATCACTAGGAATAGACAAACTCTATGGTAGTCTTGAAGCTTGTCCTTCTGCTAGTTGTTCATGCATTGGAAACATTCAAGGATGAGGGAAAGAAAGGATAGAGTCAAGTAACTGCCTGAAAGAAAGGAAGAGAGAGAGAGGGATTAGAACTATCTGTCGCAGGGAAGGCAGGAGAAGAGCAGGGGGTGGGGAGTGGAAAGGAAATGGGACACTGGTGGGAGGAAATTGCACCTGTGAAGGTGTTGTATATTGTATGACTGAGTCCCAATCATGTTTGTAACTGAAAAAAACAATTATTAAGAAGCTTGTAAAGCGCAGAGTTTAAATAAAACACTTTTAAAAAATTAAAAAACACACAAAGACATTAGAAATGATGGTGGGAAGGGCAGTAATGACAGAAGGAACCACTATGATGATGATGGTTGAAATGATAACTCTGAACAAGAAATTGGATTGAAAGGAAGTAAAGTGAGACATATGAGACCCCTTCAGTAAAAGCATTGCACACCTTGGTGACCAAAGGGGAAAGAGAGCAAGAGAATGAAAGAAGGGGGGTGTCTGTCATAAAGGCAGGCTGGGGGGTAGTCTGGGAGTGGGAGAGTTACTGGGAAAATTGGTGTCAGGAAATGAACACTAGTAATGAAATGGATGTGGAATATTAAATGCCTTAAACTCAACTATCAACTTCTTTTTAACTATCTCATGACGATTTAATAAAAATAATAAAATAAAGTAAAGTAGTTGCCAGATTTGATAACCCTAAGTTTTTTTTATTCCTGGACTCATTACCTCAGAGATTGTATATAAGTTTCCAACATCATTGTTCTTGTTGGGTAGAATTCTATTTGCCATATAGTACCTGTCAATTCTCAGATGCATAGACTGACTTGTGCAAGAACACCTTAGGTTTAATGCTCATTTACTTGTCACCACATAACGATTTTTAACCACAATTGTTTAAATAGCTACTTAATGCTTATTTCATCAATAAGTATCTGTATTAATAGCAATAACACTTATATATTAAAAAGTGGAAATATCTTCTATTTTATAAGATAAATTACATATATTAATTGAAAGGTCATCTTTTCAGATCTGTCCCTAAAAATTGATTTTGAGTTAGTGTTCCCTCTCCCCTTCCCTCCCTACCAATTTCTCACATTAAATACTTTGTAGAGTTAAAAGCTTTCGAGTTATTTTCTTTCTTTCCTTCTTTCCTTTTTTCTTTCTGTCTTTCCCTCTTTCATTTCTTTCTTTCTTTCTTTCTCTTTCTTTCTTTCTTTCTTTCTTTCTTTCTTTCTTTCTTTCTTTCTTTCTTTCTTTCTTTCTTTCTTTCTTTCTTTCTTTCTTTCTTTCTTTCTTTCTTTCTTTCTTTCTTTCTTCCTTTCTTTCTTTCTTTCTTTCTTTCTTTCTTTCTTTCTTTCTTTCTTTCTTTCTTTCTTTCTTTCTTTCTTTCTTTCTTTCTTTCTTTCTTGCTTTCTTTCTTTCCTTCTCTTTTTTCTTTTTCTCTTTTTTTTGTGGGGGTCACACCAGGTGGCACACAGGGTTTCCTTCTGGCAGGCATAGGGGACTATAAGGGATGCTGAAATTTGAACCACCATCCATTCTGGTTCGGATGTGTGGAAGGCAAATGCCCAACTGCAGTGCTATCCTTCCAGCCCCTGTTTTACTATTTCTTTAATTAAAATTCTTAGAATGATTATCTGAAGTTTTGATGGAACACATTTAAGTACTTTTAGGCAACTCATCTTATTTTCACAGTATTACTGCATTTTCTGTTCCAATCTACCATCCTAATTCTTTTTTCACACACTTAACTAAACTTCTTAAAAAAGTACCTAAATTCTTACTACCATCAAAGTTTGCTTTGCCACTTATGATAACTCTATTTAACTATTATTGATAAAATCTAAAGGCCGTTCATAGTTTTACTTGTAAAATAGCTTTACGTTTTAATAATATTAGATCTTGCTGATCCTGTGTTCAAATTTCTTAGTCTTTCTGTTCCACAGTACTAAGATATTTCACACATGAGAAACAGAGTGATTCTTGAAATGACATAAACTAGAATAACACAAAGATAGTCTGTCTTTGTAATTTGGCTCTCTAGACTCAGGAATCAGCAATACCCAGAGGTTATTTCTTGGAAGAAAAAAGACACTAGACAAGAATAAGAGAAGGGGAAAAAGGCAGATAATAAGAAAAAAATAAAGAATTTAAAGACTTCAAATATCTGATACAACTCTTCAGATGTTCAGATTTATTTTTTTATTTTACATTATCTTATTATCTTATCATCTTATCCTATTTTATTTTTTATTTCTTTGCCACAACAAGAAGTGCTCAGGACTTACACATGGCTCTGTGCATAGAGATCAATGTGGCAGTGCTCAGGGGAGATTCAGATGTGGCAGAGATCAAACAGGTGTCAGGCTAATGCAAGACAAGTAATTTTTTCACTTAATCCTGAAAAAATTAATCCCTGCACCATATTAAGATCCAGATAATAATATTCTTTATATGTTTGTCTTATGATGTTCACAGAGCATGAGGATTAACTATTCTGGGAACATCAGATTTAATTATAAATTCTTCTCATGAATGCAGCAGTTTTTATATGTGGTTTCTTTTTGCTTTATTTCATTTTGCTTTAAGGAAACTGATATGACAATATCTCACTAGGTAGTACCCATCAGAGAGGGCTTGAATCCTAAAGGCTACACCTTGAAATGAAATTTTTAAATAATATTCAGAAATCTCATGTAGCAATAAAATACTATTTGTAATGCTAATGAGATATCACTTACCGCTTATGCAAACAATGAAAAAAAATATTGCCAAGGGAGATGTAAGCTTAAGCCAGTACTTTGTAACATTGTCTTGAAAGTGTAATTCATTGTATTTGTAAATAACTTTTTGATAACATACATTATAATGAGAATTATATTTAGCTCAACCTAATAATTTCACTCCTGGGACTCCATTCTGTATAGATACCAGCACATCTGCTTAAAGATCTTGTATCAAAACAAACATTGTTTTAGTAACAAATGCTATACAATTAATACCCACCAAAGAGATCTGATGGAATAAATGTGTCAAAAATAAAAGCAAGTAACTAAATGCAAGTACACATGACTATCATTTAGTTTCTTTGATTTACCTAAATTTTTAATGATGGTATCCTGTCACATAATTCCAAACCCTGGCCATCACTCATGCCCCTACCAACTTCCCACAAATACCCTAGGGTCTCCCTCTTTTAACAATCATCTCCACAACTCAGTTGTGTGGATCAGTTCTCTCTTTATGTTATTTTTGACCTTTTATTGCTAGCTTTGCATATCTTTAAGTCCCACATATTAAAGAGATTACCCTGTATTTAAGCTTCTTTTCTAAGCCCAACAATAAGCAGAGGTATGCATATATCCTTTGAATTGACTTTTTTTTTTTTTGGTTTTTGGGTCACACCCGGCAGTGCTCAGGGGTTACTCCTGGCTCCATGCTCAGAAATTGCTCCTGGCAGGCACGGGGGGACCATATGGGGCACCGGGATTTGAACCCATGACCTTTTGCATGAAAGGCAAATGCCTTACCTCCATGCTATCTCCTGGGCCACTGAATTGACATTTTTATATTTGGGGTATAGAAGATCAAGAAGTAGTATTGCTGGGTTGCATGGAAGTTCTATTTCTTTTTTTTTTTTTGTATTGCATTTTTATGTTAATAGGGCATATACCTAGAAACAGTATTGCTGGATCATATAGGAGCTCATTTCAAGTTTTTTGAGGAATCCCCATATTGTTTTTTAGAAAAATCAAACTAGACAGAATTCTCATCAGCAGTTCTATTTCTAATGTTCAAATACCTTCATACTGCTTTCACGGGCTTACCACAATGGCATTCTCACCAACAATGGATGAATGCTTTCTCTTGATCACACTCCTGCCAACGCTGGTTGTTTCCAGATGCTTTGTTTACCTGTTTTATTTTGGGGACAATGCCTGGTGGTGCTCAAGGGTTACTTCTGATTCTGTACTCAAGGATTACTCTGTGGGTAGCAGGGTACCATATGGGGTACCAGGGATCTATCCCTTAGACACCTGTTTGAAAAGGTGTAATTCTCCCTGGCATGAGATGATATCTTAATGTTATTGTTTTAATTTACAGTCCCCTAATCATTAATGATTTATTAGTCCACATCTCAAGCAATTCATTCTAACAATCTAAGTGATTTGTTTGTTTAGAATGACTTTTTTTAATATTTACTTGAAGTAAATGTCTCTAGATAAGTATATTACTGTATTCATCTACAATTTGTACTATGAAATAGATTTTCTATTCAAATATGCTAAGAGTAAATTAGTTATCATTATACATGCCAAATAAATTCTCTCAACATCAATGAAACTTCTCTCTTCTCTAATTAAAATAAATTAACTCTGATGATATAACTTCTTTGGGTTCAAGCTATCTCTCAACTACCTATTTATAGTTATTGAGGAAGTCTATCCAGCAGTATACATTATTTTTAAGCAGGGAACCATGTCAGTTCTATGTCTAAGGTCTAGGTCTCTGGATTGAACGGTCACTGCCAGGTCACATGGAGTCTAAATTAGGTCCACATGACACATGTTCAGGGTGGGAGGTGCCTTTGTATTGTAAAATGTATGGGTTCTTATCTCTAGTAGATAAGAGCTGTTTCTATACATAAAATCCCCCTCCCCAGTTTTTTAGTATGCCTCTGCAAAAAGGAATGGTGCCATATTATATTGCTGATGCATTTGGGTAAGAATTTCAGGCTACAAAATTTTTGTGGCCTGGTTTTGACCTGATATTTATAAAACCTAGAGAGACTCCTCCTAGCTTTTTTCTTTTCTCTTTTCCTGTATCTCCAACAGAATCACATTACTTGAATCATCTTGTTCAGCCTCATAAATTGAGGGGGAAAAATGGATGGTACCAGGTCCAGACACTCGCATGAACATTTAGTGGAAATAAAAAATGATCAGAACATCAGACCCAAAGTCAACGACAACAGAGTCTATACCCAATCTACAGCAAGCTGTACAAGTGGGGGCCAGTTACATTAGTATTCTTTGGGGTAAAGGAGAGAGATATGGGATGCATGCTGGGGACAGGGGTGGAGGGAGGACAATACTGGTGGTGGGAATACCCCGACTCATTGTCACTATGTACCTTAACTATTACTGTGAAAGATTTATAATTCAATTCTGCCACAATTAAAATTAATTTTAAAAAAAATTTTTTTGGTGTTTGGGTCACACCCGGCAGTGCTCAGGAGTTACTCCTGGCTTCATGATCAGAAATTGCTCCTGGCAGGCACGGGGACCATATGGGGCACTGGGATTTGAACCGATGACCTTTTGCATGAAAGGCAAACGCCTTACCTCCATGCTATCTCCCGGGCCCCTAAAAA
The DNA here is from genome assembly GCA_004027635.1 of Crocidura indochinensis. Lineage (NCBI taxonomy): Eukaryota > Metazoa > Chordata > Mammalia > Eulipotyphla > Soricidae > Crocidura > Crocidura indochinensis. Next base: position 4,902 of record PVKC010007851.1, on the reverse strand, counting down.
CTATTTATTAAGCAATTTGTGACATCTAAGAGTGCATTCCATTTCAAGTCAGATCTGAGTTATCTATTGGATTCAGAGTAACTCATCTATATATTTCTCTCTTAATCAAATTAGAGGTCATTAAAGCCTGGCAGTAGTGTTTTTCTACTTCCCTGAATCAGATCATTTTGCCCTCTCATGTGATTGTATTAACTTGCTATGAAGGTCTGTACCTGTACAAAGATACTGGTTTTAATCACCTAAACCTCTTCAATGGAGATTCAAAGGAAGGATAAGATATGAAGGAAAAGTATTCTAAAGACAGATTCTAAAGACACTTCAAATAGTGGGACATCAACTAATCCAGAAAGGCCCTCAGTGTCACTATCCTCATTTCTTCCTCTTCCCTTTTTATTCCCTCCATATCCTTTGGGAATTTCCATGCATTAAAGGGAACACCAGGAAGGCACTTATAGATGTCACTATTTGGGAGGAATTTGAGAGGCATCAATTTACTATAATACCTATAATGCAGATGCAGGTATGTCTGCTGGCACCTGTCTCATCCTTTTCTTGCTTAGAGAACTTGGTGACCCAGGAGGATGCAGAAGGCAAAATTTCCCAGTAGAATAAGAATTTGGATCTGCATCCAACCATCACATCCACTTCTGTTGTATACTCCTTGGTGAAGAGACAAGAGATTTGACAAACATATTTCAATGATGAGTTTTAATTGTTTTTTTATTTTTGATATTACTATTAATTTTTTTTTGTTTTGGGGACCCACACTCGGAGCCTATCAGGGATTACTCCCGACTCTGTGCTCAGAAATTGCTCTTTTCTTGGGGGACCAATGGGATGCCAGGAATTGAACCCAGAGCCGTCCTGGGTCAGCTGTGTGCAAGGCATATGCTCCTTTTGCTGTACTGTTTCTCCAGCCCCTATTAATTTTATGTTACTCTCTTAAATGGAGGGCACATCTTACAATGCTTTTAAGGTCTAAGATCAGCTTCTCCATTTGAGCAGCGTCTACTCATACAAGGTGACCTCTAATCCCTTCAAAAATTTTCTGTTCTCCATTTTCACATTGATCTTCATCAATAATTGCATTCCTATATCTCCACAAAACATAGATTTAAACCAATGTAAATGGCGAGAGACACTTGAATTCTCTTGCAGTATGCATATCCCCACATATGAGAAGAAACATGGTGTTTAATTGATTCATGACTGATAAAGATTTTCATATCACCAGTTGTGTTTGTGTTGTCACACAGGGCTGACATCATCCTGGTGTAAAGTGAGTGAGTTTGAGGAATTACTATTTCTTGGAATAAATTCCCACAACTTTTCATCTAGTTTCTGGTTCTTTGGGGGAGGTACCTTCCTCTAACTGTTCTTTTATTCTTTCTATCTTCTGAATGCAAGTGAGTTATCTGAATTACACATAAAACCTTCTCATCTGTATGCTACCTTTTCACTCTGTTAGTGTGCATGATCCAAAAATTTTAATTTAGTGCAGCTCAATTGCTATCTATTGCATTAACTTCTCAAGATCATAGTAAAATGGATCATCAGAAAATGAGTTTTTCAAACTCTATTTAATTTTTAGGTTTCTTTTCTCTTTCCCCTCAATTTATTCTTATTTCTCTTTTTCTCTCCCTTCCCTCCTCATCTCTTTCCTCTTCTCTTTTTTCATCATAGACAATGAATTGGATCATTCACTTTGCCAAGAAAAGATGCCCTATTCCTCATCACAGATACGTTTTTGTCAGTACATCATCTGGTCATGCCCACATTTTTTTTTCTGAAGTCTCTTATCCATTGATTTTGCCTATCCTAGAACCTCACAATGGTAATTACTATATATTTTACAAAAGTCAGCAAAGAAAGATTTCATTTCTTGGTGGATATAATTATTATCAGCTGTTTTGGAAGGAGAGTCTATAGCATTTCCTATTAACCATTTTAACATTTTAAAAGATGTAATCTATTGTATATGTAGCGTCACTATATTTATATCATATTTTAAATTATAAACTTATAAGTTTCTATCTGTTACAATTTTTCCTGATAGCCCTCACCTAACAACTGGTCTTTGCACTCAAAGGATCTTTTTCTTACAGATTTGAGAATTTATTTAACAAAATAATTTTCTTTTAAATGTTTTAAGATAAATTTAAACAAACACCCATTTCAAATGTATTTTGATTAAGTCTAATTTATATGATGTTATGTAAAATGCCTTAAAAGTTAAGACATGATTGAGACCTATCTGTTCAATTTCCACAAATATTGCCCATCAGGGAGATTTAGGAGGGGGTTTAAATTGATAAATAGTGTTTCATTCAAAGAGATATGTGAGTTTTTTAGAGCGACGTGAAAAGGTTTATTCTGGTAAAGACACTGTATGAATCAGAATCGAAAACATCTCAGAACTAGAGTATCATTAATCTCAAACTAAACCTTAAGTACCCAAGTCCTTCAGATTCATATAATCAAAAGTTTAGTATATGACCACCAAATATCATGCCTTTATTTTGCACCCAAGTGAGTTAAAGGCATGTATTTCTTTGCTTTGAAAGTGTCACTGAGGTATTTTTGTGCATTTCTTGGATCTAATGAACATAGTCTCTTTGTTGCTTCCTTCTCCCAGCATAGTTATTCATTCAGCAATGCCAGGTCTACCTTTAAAATGAAACTCAATAGACAAATAAAGCTGATTATTTTCACACAGAAAAAAAATACATGATAAAATAGTTTAAAAAACAAGAAATGGTCAAGCACAAATTTAATAATGTGATCTAGAATTTAATTATGTTGTTTGTCTGTGGCTTATAGTGATCTTTTTAACTTTTGTACAATTATAAAATACAGACATTTGAAAATAGCTATAAAATAAAATCCAAACACCAAACTTTCCAGTGGCATTATATACATGTAATAAATGATAATGCTCTGCCATTTTCTGATCATATATTTAAAATGATGATCTATTTCTCTTCGTGCTTCCCCAACTCCCTAATCCTTCCTCGGTGGTGTTTCCATAGCTTATCTCCGAAGCACAGACTAACATTCTGCACAATTTATTATTTCAACATTTATTATTCGTTTATTCAGATGACCTTTCTATACTACCTGGAAAGTTCCAAGACTCCAGTCAAAAACTATTAGACATAATGAATACCTTAAAGTGGCAAAAATCTAAATTAATAGAATAAAATCCTTGCATTTCAAAATATTGAGTAATAAAGAGAATCTTCTATGTTTGTACTTGAAGATAATGAGCCAACAGATATATCAAGAAAACTTTATATTTATAATCCAGTTTCTCCACTTGGTTTACAGACAGGATGAGCAAAGGGAACCATTACATGGTGAAGGATGGTATATTATATTGAAGTGGTAAACTTAAGACATTATAAATGTTGTTTTTCTTTTTTGTTTTTGTTTTTGTTTTGGGGTCACACCCGGAGGCGCTCAGGGGTTAGTCGTGGCTCCAAGCTCAGAAATCACTCCCAGTAGCCTCGGGGGACCACACAGGATGCCGGCATTTGACCCACTGTCCTTCTGCATGGAAGGCAAACACCTTACTTCCATGGTATTTTTCCAGCCCCAAATGTTGTTTTTCTTTCTTTCTTTTTTTTTTTTTGTTGTTGTTTTTGTTTTTGGGTCACACCCGGCAGCACTCAGGGGTTACTCCTGGCAGGCTCGAGGGACCATATGGGATGCCGGGATTCGAGCCACCGTCCTTTTGCATGAAAGGCAAACGCCTTACCTCCATGCTATCTTCCCTAACCCCAAATGTTGTTTTTCAAAAAGACACAAGAGACATATTATATTGGAGTGCTAGATCACGCCAATTAAAGAAAAGTTATTGGGTCATTTACATTTCAAGAATCTGTGTCATCAACATTAAATATATACTGCCTAAGCATAATATTTCATACAAGTTGCCATTTGAAATGGACTAGAAGGAAGAAAGTTAGGTCAGAAAGATATTGAATATTCATTAATGTCCTGACATACAGAACTTAGGGGCAGAGATAATATGTTGGTAAAGCTCCCGTGACCCTAGAATACAGGTAGGGAGAACTCAATGAGAAGGTACAGTGATAGTTTTTGTTCTCTCAGCTTTGCATGACTTACTTGTTCATGCTGGATGAAATGAATGTCTGCAGATTCTGAACATACAAATGGAGATGTGCTGTCAAGACCCTCAGTCCAACTTGATATTGTGAAACATTGCAAATTTAGAGGCTCATCAAAAAGTGCTCATCAAAGAGATTACAGGGATACACATTTTGCGCAATGGGAGTATGGGAAATATGAAATAGAGACTTGGGGTTTAGAATATTGATTTTTACTTAATGATTAAGCAATTATTCCAATAGACCATCCATTGAAAAATGTGCACACACACATATACACACACACGTAAACATGCATACAACTTTAAATGGAAGGAGAAGTAATCAATGTTTTGCAGATGAAATTTGCAAGAGGAATAAAACTACCGAAGAATACACCCACATGTGCAGTAATATTTAGGGGTAAATTCTCATTTTATTTTAAAGAAAAGTATTGAATTAAAGTAGTTGATGTGACAATTCAGAAAGTGTTTCTAGTCCTTTATAGACCATTTCAAAAAGTCAAATTGTGTACTGTCTCTTTGTGCTAAAATACATTTGCAAAATGATGTATCAGAATAATATGCATTTAAATATTTAATAGCGGTTCTTTAATTTACAGGAATTTTTGCTGACACACCTATAACATGTTTTGACTAAGAAGATATTTTTCTATGATAAAAAATTTGTCACTTTTTCTTTACAACACACATTTAATTCATTGTAGTCTATTGCTTTTGGATTTCATCAGACCTCCTGATGTCTGAAGAGGCAGCTGCTACAATTCCCACCA